>CAJQZJ010033237.1:1201311-1218520 GCA_907164525.1 Lophiomys imhausi | reverse complement strand
TGTGTGTGTGTGTGTGTGTGTGTGTGTGTGTGTGTGTGTGTGTGTGTGTGGTTTTCTTGCCTGCATGTATGTCTGTATACCACAAGCATGCCTGGTGTCCATGGAAGTCAGAAAAGGGCATCAGGTCCTCTGGAACTGGGGTTACCGATTATTATTAGCTGCCATGTGGGTGCTGGGAATCAAACCTGGAATAGCAGTCAGTACTCTTAACCTCTGAGCCATCTCTCCAGTCCTCTGATTTTGTTGTGGTTTTGTTTTTGTTTTATCCCCCCTTTCCTTGGTGTTTCTCTCTTGTATCGGCCAATGTTTCTTAGAGTAGCAAAGCAGAAAGACTAAATGCATCCTTATTTACACTGGGGGCAAGATGGGCTTTCCTTTCAACTATAAAACCAAATTAAGTTTCACACTGACTAGATTTGCCCACTTCTAAAAAAAGTTAGAAACTTACTGTGGCCAAAGAGATCATATACAACACTAATTTTACGCTAACATAAACAATCCATGCCTGACTCAATAGCATGGTAAAGTCTAGACTAATGAGAACCCACTTCTTGAGCTGGGGGAAAAATTGACCCCTTCATCCAGAGCTCCTACCTAAAGCCAGGGTGAAAAGGATATTGAGAAAGTTGCCATCATACACTTTATTATCATGTGCCTGGCTGGAGCTGAACGAACCACAAGCTGGGCTGGAGGCTGTGCAGATTGCCCTGGAGTCAAACTATAGGAGTTTTCAGTGAAAATGTACATTTGGAGAAAGCTATGCAGAGCCACCTCATGTAAGAGCCATAGTCCCGGAGCTTGGCATAACTCCACAGTAATTTTCCCACAGGAATAAATGGAAACCAGGGAGAGATGAATTTTCATAGTACACAAATCTATTGCCATTATTGCCTGATTTTATTATAATGTTTGCTTTATAGTTTCTCAAGATTATTTCTTACTTCATAGCATGCTTTCTCCACAATGACTAGTACAATGCTAAGGTATTTGGTCTCATTTTAGTGTGCCTAATTGCTATTCCAAACACAATGAATTTAGGCCTATTTTCTTAGCACTATCATTTGGACCACCTTCAAATGAATGCTCACACAAGATTACTATTAGATGCTAAGAACATTTCAAATCAAAACAGTGAATGTAAAAGCAAAACAGCCATAATTGCAAAGTATCTCTACAAGACCCCTTTCGGTGCCCTGCTCACATCCCCTGAACTCCTTTCTAATCACTAATGATGATTACAGGGTAATGTAAAAGAAAAATACACATTTGGTCTTTGCTGCTGGTTCCCAGCCTCCTCTTACAACCTTTATAACTTCCCAAGAAGCACAGACTTTGGGGTATATTTTGTTGTGCTATTTGGTCTTTGACCCTCGTTCCTGACCAAAACAAAACAAACACACACACACACACACACACACACACACACACACACACACAAAGGGCTCTAACCTCTTGGTCCTGGGGGAGAGGAGTGTTTAGTTTCAGTGAGGCGATTCTTGGTGGCCTTGTAAGTGGAGGCCAGTCACCAGAAAGACTATGGCAAGAAACTTGAGACTTTCCTCCTCAGCTCTCATCCTTTGGAGAGGGGAGAGTACCAAGAGATGGAATTAATAATTCACCATATGTGATCAGTCGTCATAAAACCTCAAGTTACAGGGCTGTGGGCACAGCATGAAGCTCACCGCCTGGCCTGGCCCCTTGCCGGATGCAACTCTTTAGCCTGGGATTCCTAAATTGTTTTGCTCACAGTAGGCTGTCCAGCAAGTGAACTGTTATGAGTTCTGAGAGGCAGTCTAACAAATGACAGGCCCAAGGGGGAGAGTTGGAAAGGCTGAGTTTCGTACGGCTAGTGGCTCAGAAGTACAGATGGGAACCCATTAATGTGCCTTGTCAGAACATGAACTACCAGGCCCTTGCTACACTATACGTGGCAAACTTGTCTGGAACCAGGATGGGGCTGATGACCACAAGCTGAATTTCTTAGGACCTGACAATACAATCCAGGCTCAATATGAGTGCTGTCCGATCCGATAGCTACAGCCCACATGTAGTTACTAAACACTTGGAATGTAGCTGGTGTAGCAACTAAACGAAAATGCATTTTAGCTAATTTGCATTTAAATATGAAAAAGCAGATTTGTCCAATAACTGCCATAGAGGACAGAAAAATGCCAGTTGCTTCCATAATAGTCCTCTTGTTCTTTGCCATGTTCAGCTGAAGTATCTGTTTAGTAACAGAACGCAGATGCACAGAATTATCAGCCTGACTGGGAAACCTGGGCTTAGGGCAACCTTATGCCAGGCACTCTATGGAGTTCTTGTTTTTTAATTTGTTTTATTTATCAGAGTTAAGACTGAGAGCAACAGGCAGGTGGAACCAAAAAGTTACTGCTTATGTGGTTTCCTTGGTGTGTGTTTTTGATGAGCTCTATGCTCCCATTTTTACTACTGGATTTCTTTGGGTTAAAATGGCAGAGGAGATTGTGACTGAAAATGCTCCTGACAGTTTCTAATCCAGCCCTTCAGGTTCATTCACATCTAAGTAAGGCAAAACCCGTTGGTTTGAGACAACCATTTGTGTCTGTGAAAGCAGCCTTAAATCCTTTATTTTCTGAAGATTCCTTTTACAAGCAGAAAAGGAACTATGCAGTTCCCGTGGCTGTTGGTGTTCAGGTTGCAAAGATGGAGCCTCTGGTTTCACGTAACTAAAATTAAACATACTTTGCCTGCACGCACCTTGTTCAAGCTGGTTTAACAGACAGGTCGCAGGCAAGCAGGTGCCAGCCGTTCTATTCTCAGCTCTCTAATGACTCAGACTCAGACCTCAGGAAAGTTGAGGCAGAGTTAGACACAGGCTCTTGAATGTGCGATCAGAATGAAGTGTGTGCTCCAGGCTTTGCACCTCCTCTTGAGATTCTCACAGTGTCCATGGAGCATGCTGGAGTTCAGCCACAAACCATGTTGACAAATTCCTGGGGTTTCCCTGGAACCACTTTCTGGCATCACCACCCCAGCGAGTCATCCTTTATTTCTTCTCTCCCACGTGTGTCCTTCTCCTCACTCTACTCTTGCACAGTGGTTGTTTCTCAGACACAGAGCTAAGTGATTAATTAGTGCCAAGCATGACTGTAGTATCCTTCCAAGTCTTAGGAGTGTAAGTAAATGCAGGTGGGAAGTCTCCCACGCTGTATCATTGCTCAGACCTGATGAAAGTGGCTGAGCAGTGATTTCATTCTTCATTTGAAACACAATATTTGTTTTTCACAGATCTGGAGTTAGCCCAAGGACACATCTATGCCTTACCTGCCAAACTCTAGTCCTCAGTCTATTACATTCCATGCTGCTTCCAGTGAGATCCAGCTGGCATCTGCTTGTCAAATTGACCTCTTGCTGAAGTCTGCTATCTGTTCCAAGACAGCAGGTTTGTGGTCAGAGTTCTTGGGAGTCCTAGGGAGCCAATGAGTCCAGTAGTATCAGGGAAAGTATCATCCTTATAGAATCCAAGAATCAGATGAAGCCGGGCGGTGGTGGCGCACGCCTTTAATCCCAGCACTTGGGAGGCAGAGGCAGGCGGATTTCTGTGAGTTCGAGGCCAGCCTGATCTACAAAGCGAGTCCAGGACAGCCAGAGCTACACAGAGAAACCCTGTCTCGAAAAAAAAAAAAAAGAATCAGATGAAAGCCAAGAACAAACTGATCCCCATAGCCAATTTCCAAGGGCACATCTTAAAAGTTGAATTTCCCAATGGCAGCTTTTATGCTATAGGAAATGAGCTGCTGCTGGGGGTGGGGGGGTCTGAGCAAAACAGCAAATTAGACCTACCTTCTAGAGCCCCCCTGGGGCTGGAGAGATGGCTCAGTTGGTAAACTTCTCACACAGAAGCTCGGGGACCTGCATCAGACCTCTAGCACCCAAACGAAAACGCTGAGCAAGCAGCATGTGTCTGTAATGCCAGTGCTGGAGAGGCACAGGTAACAGGGTCTCTGAGGCCCGCTGGCGAATGAGGAAACCACACCAGCAAGTCCCAGGCCAATGAGAGACTCTATCTCAAAAAAACAATGACCAAAAAAGCCCACAAAGGCTTTCGAGGTAGGATGCTCCACACTGTTCTTTGGTCTTCACTCTTGCAGGTGCACATATATATAATAAATAAATAGATAGATAGATAGATAGATAGATAGATAGATAGATAGATAGATAGATAGATAGATAATGTCCTGGTTTCTGGGCTTGAGTCTTCAAGAGCTGGTCACCCCTATACTTCCCATAGATGTGTGTATTCCTAAGAGTAGATTTATTCGTCCTGTCTCTGCTGGCTTTCTTCCTCTCCTCCACCGTCAGCAGCAGGCTCCATGCCTCCCCATCCCTCCCCATCCCAGCTTCCATACCCTCCCATTATCAGCTGGCTCCACCTGCTGACTAAGTGGCTCTTCTTGGCTCCTCTGCACCAATGGTCAGAGCCAAGCACTAATGACTCCTTACAACGTTGAAGGTGTGTTGACTGAAGTTACTCAGTATTGAGCTCTGTGTTTGTTTGGCTTGGCATGGAATCGTCATTCCTTTCTCAGGGCCAAGGGGGCTCAAATTTGTGCACGCTCCTGTTCGCACACCGACATCTGCTGGCAACACCACTCCTGCTTCCCACCTGTACATCCACTTCCTCATAAGGAGGATCCCGCAGTTTTCTGTATGTCAGTCTCTGTCTTCTGGTTGACTGTTAGAAAAAGTAGTTGGGCTACTTTATTAAACAGTTGCTGCTTTTTAACTCTTCATGTAATTATAGACAACCTAGGAATACAGATAGGCTTAAATAGGATGAGTATTTGAAAGCATCTATGACCCACCAAACAAATATAAACACATTTTCTAAAATCATGAATATAAACAGATAGTTTTATAAAGTTAAAAGATGCATAAACATTTTTATTCTGCCTTTCAACTTCATATCACATGTGTATTTTCTAACCTTATTAAGTAAATGTGATGCAAAAGAGACTCCACTGTACTTGTGTTGTTCTGTGATCAGCATCTTATGTAAGAATATTGACTGCTCCCAGGTTTATGGTATTACAACCACATTACAACCAGTGATTCACAGATAACTGAATATGTCTCTAGCAATTTCATTCTGTTAAGTTATTGGAAGTGGATTTACTAGATCAAAGGATAAAAGTATTTTAAGGGTGGGACAAGACTCTAAATGAAAAGGTCAAATCCCAGAAGGAGTGGAGAGTCACAAGAGGACTCAAGGCCTTCATGACCTCCTGACCAAGGGCTTAAGTCAAGTTGAGGTGGGTTCTAGAAACCCCTCAGTCAGGCCTTCAGCTTCAAACTAATTCTAAAGAGACCTGCCCCTGTCAGAGCGTATTAATCAGTGTTGACGAAGTAGCTTCAGCTATCAATGGATAGCTCCATAGGCAGAAGAGAAATACACCTGGCCTCCCGTGGTTACCGGCTTCAAGTTCTCCTTTAAAATAAGCAATATGCATGGCAAAAATGTAATCATTTTCAGCCTGCCTCATTCTAGGCAGGGAGGCAGCCATTGGCCTTTGCTCTGATTCCTAATTAAACTTTAAGGTTATACTAACTCTGAAGAGAAGCTATCGAATGGACATAAGAAATCTGAAGAACATTAGTGCTGTATAGATCCGGAATGGGGGTGGCAGCGGATAGCTCAGGCACACGCACTGTCAGCAAAACAGTGGGATTTTATGCAGACACATCACAGGGAGAACCAGATGGGGATTTTTTTTCCCTTTGAATTTTCTATGATAATCACCTCTGTGTGATTATTCTCCTACCCCTGCACATTGATCCTTGGAATATACCTATGATGTAAATCAAAATGCCTGTTATTTTTCAGAGATGGCAAAGCAATTTCCTTTGTTTCAAATCATCTATTATGCACAATTCATTTCCTTTAACTTTTATTTGAACACTTCCTATGAACCAGACATTGTGCTTTATTGATTTGCAAAGGGAATACAGACAGACTCTGATCTGGAGGGAAGGCAAAGGCCACTCACAGAAGCAAAGGCTATGCTAACATGTCTGAGCACACTTAGAGCATAATGACATCAGCAATGTATCTGAGAGGAAGTGAGCTGCACAAAGCCTTGAAGTCAGCAACTGTGATGTGAACACCACAAGTTATGCAGTGGGTGTAATCTGGGAAAATGATACGAATCTACCTTCGTGCAATCAAATGCACAGAGATTCTTTCTCACTGCTGAACTCTAGTGATCAGACACATTCACAACCGAATCAAAGCTTGCAAAGATGAGGAAGTACCCTTTAGCTCCCTTTTCAATGAAATAATTACTCTTTGTAAAAGCTCACAGTAAACATCAACTTCCACATCATTAAAATCAGTGTCTTTGTTTGCATAATGGGAGAATGCCACATCACACAGGACACTGGTCCAAGAAAGACAGATTTAAATGAGCAGATCTGTTTGGAATCGTAGCTGCCTTCGGGAAACAATCCACTAATAGACTAGAGGGTTTGAGGGTTATTTAGACAATTCTCCTCTCTCTTTCTTCCCCATTTGCTCTTTACTACTTCCACCTGGACCTGTAAAGCAGCAGCAATGCAGGATGGGTAGACATCCAGACATCCCATGCAGAGTTGAATTCTTCAACTCTGTAACAGTTCTGATAAATGGGTTCGTTAGAAGACAATGCTGAAGTATGTAACTGTATGATGCTTAGAAATGTTAATGGTCATGCTACTTCCAAGTCTTCTTCTTCTTCTTTTTTTTTTTTGCTAATTAGATATCACTGACATTAAATACCCATGAGCTTGAGTCTTCCTAAAATGTAAATGTCTAATCACTGCTCATCCCTAAGCTGCTTGTCTTATATTTTCACAGGGGTCCAGAGAGTCTGGGGCTCATTGGAGCTTTGGAGATGGGAATGGATGTCCCTGTAGCCAAACATGTTCATGCTGTAACTTCTGCCCTTCTGAAGCAAATCTCCTAATGAGAAATAGATACAGCAGCTAGAGACACTGGCCCTTTACGGCACTCAATCACTGACTTTGATCCTATTCATCAGGAAGTGAGAGTTAAGGAATGAATTGTGTTCATTGAGTGGATGCTAGCAGGATCAATAGTCAGTCAGCTTCCTATTCTTCTTTAATGCCTGCTGCCTGAGGCAGCATCTAAGGCAGAGCGTGGCAACCAGCGGCACTCCCACCTTTGAGAGACCTTCAGTTTTGGCTCTGTCATCTATTTTACATTATTGATCAATCTTCACTCATCTTCCTTTCTGATGCTACCTCTGCTAGAGGAAACGAGGCTCAGCAATTTGGGATCACCTCACCAAAATAGCTGTCACTGCACTGGTCTGAGACGTTCATGTTTAAGCAGACTCTTGACTCCAAGGAAATGGTTCTTACAGCTTTATCAGAGTCGTTGTGGCTTACTCGCTGAATGCCAGGATTTAATGCATCATCGCTGAAGGGCTCATCGCCAACCCTTGGAGCCATTCACTGATCCAAGGTGATGGGAGGTCCATCCAAGAAGACAAAACTCCCACCTCAGCATAATCTTGTAAAATCAAATCCAGAGTGTGTGCTTCCAGTTCCCACTTCATTTGCTTTGAAGTCTTAGGAAAGGAATGTGCTTCCCTTTCTCCGACATTGTTGAACTCTGACTTTAGGATACATCTACATTGTTGTATATTCTAGAGTGTGGGAAACCACACAAAGATAAAATGCTCCCCAAATTGGGGGTGAGGGTAGGACAGGGAGAAAGATTTCAAAATAACTGCTTAAGGAAACTTTGGCTTTCCCTGACTGAACAGCTTTCCTGTTTCTGGGCTCCTTCGCTGGCTCCTATAGAGTTAAGTCTTCTTTTTTGGTCTCCCTTGGAGATGGGTAAGGCATTCCTAACTGCTACCTTGCTCAACTTGATGCCTTGTTACTGAACCAAACAAATGAGTCTGCATTAAAGCATTATAACTAATCCCAACAAATACAGAAACTAGGGGTATAGCCCAGTGACAGAGCTAATACCAGTATGACATGTGTGAGGCCTTGGGTGTATTCCCTAGCACCACAAACAAAAAGAATGCTTGATGTATCATGAAGATCTACTCATCGGCACCTTGCTCAGGCCCCCCATCCCTGCACAGAAGGAAAAGTGTGCATCCATGAGTCCATCACAGTCTGGTTTCTACTTGCCTGTGCAGTCTCTCTCTCTCTCTCTCTCTCTCTCTCTCTCTCTCTCTCTCTCTCTCCCTCTCTTTCTCTTCCCCATCTCTCCCATATATGGGATTTATTATATCCTCAAGTTTTTAACTGTGTAGTTCTCAAACAGATGTAGATCTCTTTGGGTAACTGCACATCTGCCATTTCCTTTATCAAGAATGAAGAGTTCCTTCTGATGTGGCAAAATAATATTCATCCGAGCTCAATCCTCTGTAAAGCTAGCATCAATATATATATTATCAACCCATTAGTATTGACTATGTCCATATAAAATCAATTTCTTTGGAGACAAAGACTGGGTTTGTCTTCTTCGCTTGACGCTCTTACATGGTTGTTGAATCAGAACTACTGAGTCAGAGACATGTGGGTCCCTGGGGCTCACTGGCTGGCCAGCCTAGCCTTTCTGGTAAGTTCTAGGCCAGTGAGAATTTCCTTACGCATTCACTTCTCCACTGTGATGACTATCCCTCAAACTGGGAGCCAAAATAAATCCTTCCTCCCTTAAGTTGGTTTCATTTTTTTTTTTACATATATGTCATTATTGGGGGTGACTTGAAGGAATGCCATGGAGCATGGTGCTGAGCCCAACTCTCAGTAGTTTTTTTCCCCCACCCAATGAGTCCTAAAGGATTAGACTCAGGTGACCAGAGTCAAGAGTGAGAGACTCTGTCTCAATAAAAAAATAAAAACAGAAATAAAAAAAGGGAAGTGACAGCCCCAAAGGTTGGCCCCTGGGCTCCACATACATGTGCACACGCATGGTCATACGCATGCACACACACCACTTAAACACTTGAGCAGACACACACTAAGAAATGTCTGTCTATGACAATTCCATCTGTATTAGCAGCCTTTCAGTGCTGCAGTGGCTAATAGCAGTGATCAATAGGACAGTTTCCAGCATTGCCTAGGAGACAAGCCTCTGGGCACACCTGTGAGAAGCTGTCTTGATTAGGTTAATCAAGGTAGGAAGAGTCATCGTAAATGTAGGTGGCACCATTAACTGGGCCTGGATCCTGGCCTGTGTAGAAAGAACACTAGCTGAGAATTCAATGTTCCTTGTTCTTTGTAACTATGAACAAAGTGTGGCCAGCTACTTCAACTTCCTTACGCATTCACTTCTCCACTGTGATGACTACCCCTCAAACTGGGAGCCAAAATAAATCCTTCCTCCTTTAAGTTGGTTTCATTTTTTTTTTTTTTTACATATATGTCATTATTGGAGGTGACTTGAAGGAATGCCATGGAGCATGGTGCTGAGCCCAACTCTCAGTAGTTTTTTTTTTTTTTCTCCACCCAATGAGTCCTAAAGGATTAGACTCAGGTGACCAGAGTCAATGGCAAGTGTCTTTACTCATTGGGTCATCTTGCCAGCCCTTGCTAAGTATTCTGTTTTTAAAGGTTTTTAGATTTATTTCACTTTTATGTTTTGCTTATATGTATGACTGTGTATCACGTGCATACCTGGTGCCCGCTGAGGTCAGAAGAGAGCATTGAAGCCCCTGGAGCCAGAGTTATGGACAGTTGTGAGCCACCCCGTGGGAGCTGGGAATTGAACCTAAGCCCTCATCAGGGACAACGGGTGCTCTTAATGACTGAGCCATCTCTCCAGCCCATTGCTAGGTACTTTCCATGGCAGAAATGGGAAAGTAGCTCACAGAACTGCTATGACAAAGTTGCTAAAAAAATTTTTTTAAAGGGATTCTTTGGGCCCATTGTCACTTGGGCCTGTGACACAGCGAAGAGACACAGCAGAGAAGACATGCTGGAGCAGAACCACTCAGCTCAGTACCACCAGGGAGCAGAGCGAGGAGGCTATCAGGGGTCAGAACACAAAAACTAGCACTACAACCCTAGTGATCTGTGTCCTCCGGCTCCATTCCACCTCCTGGTCCTACCACTCCCAGTCATGCCGTCAAATCACAGATATGTGAGCAGATTCCTCCACTGATGATGACATCACCCTCCTGATCCAATCGCTTCTCTGAACCCCCACTTCTGGACAGTGTTGCATTGGGAACAAGGCCTCAATGCCCAGCCCTTCATCAGCAACTTCACATTCAAACCATAATACAACCCTGGAGTGGGACAAAAGGTCAAGTAGGTTGACATCAAATGTCTGGCTGGAATGGCAGATTTATAAAGAAATTGCTTTGCCATTTCTGTCACCTAGATATATTTTCCATGTCTGGCTTATTCTATGCAAGCCTAAGCATATTCTTGGTCATTTCAATTCTTCCTAGAAGTTGCCATACTTAGACTAATATAAATATCTGATTTTTTTGCAAGTGACTTACTATCAGAAATGGAAAAAATGCTTTAAGTTCATAACAGACAAAATCTACATTTGAATGTTAAGTAACTTGAGCTAATGAAAGATTATCTCACAGAAACAAAGTTCAAAGGACAAAAATCATCTAAGACCTCCACTAAAGTTAGGAACTAGCACAAAGGAGTTTTTCCCTCATAAAATGCTTATTTAGTTAAAAAATGCACAAAGCACCACATTTTACTCATGGCTCCTTTGGTGTGTTGACTTAGAAAATGACTTGGGTGAAAAGAAGAGGCAGCAGATGGCATAAGAATTTCCCTTACTGAGCAGCTAATATGTTATCCCGTATAGGTGCTGTCTGGAGCTCCATGTTAATGTACAGTATTTGAACATTTAGCTACAGAAGCCCAGTTCCTACAGGCTTGCCTTTAAGTCAGGTGTTAAACAAACAGCAAGCCAGATCTAAAGAAAGCAATTTTAACTTACACTTTCTTTTTAAGGTATCCTGAAGTGACATGATTTTAAAATCAGAAACATGGCACCATTTATGCCATTTACTTTATAGATGTTAAATAAAATAGGCCTTACATTTCTTCCAAAGCTTCTGGGCTAATGGAAGAGTTTGTGGAAGCAGGATAGTACAACCAGAACATGACACAGCTGGTTCTGAGACCTGCTGGCTAGTTTAGCTCTAACAAATAAATGCCCAGCATCACATGGGGCCAATAAGTAAATAAAGATTCTGTTCAGTTACCCCAGAGAGATGTGAAGACCAAAGCAAATGAAACATGCATGACTATAATATAATCCCCATGAAAGAAAGTAGAGACTTTAAAATTTTTCTGAATTATTTTTTCTTTCTTTATTCATTCATTCATTCATTTTGAGGCAGGGTTTCTCTGTGTAGTCCTGCAGTCCTGGAACTCACTCTGTAAAACAGACTGGCTTCAAAGTCGGAGATCTGCCTGTCTGCCTCTGCCCTGAGTGC
Organism: Lophiomys imhausi; assembly: GCA_907164525.1. Lineage (NCBI taxonomy): Eukaryota > Metazoa > Chordata > Mammalia > Rodentia > Muridae > Lophiomys > Lophiomys imhausi. Next base: position 1,207,049 of record CAJQZJ010033237.1, on the reverse strand, counting down.
TGGGATCCAAGGTGTGCACCACCGCTGCCTGGCCTCGTCATCTTTATTTAAACTGAAATCCTGAGAATTCAAAATGAACATCTTTGCACATGGGCTTCCTGGAGACACTGTGAGAAGTTCCAGTCTTGTGTCCCACCATGCCATGCTGGGCTTTGTCCAGATAGCTTCGGAGAGTTGCTGCTGTCTGCTCTCGGCGATGCTCCTGTCCACGGTCTCTCAGGACAGAGTCTCAAAGGTGCGACTCATGGGCAGCTTTCAGAGGCTTTTGGGAGTTGGGTTAAGCAGAGCCCTCCTCTGGACCATGCAGACTACATGCTTCCCACTAGAGCGATTCTCTGGTGCTTCACAAGCAAGACTCAGAATTCCAGAGATTTCAGTTGCAGAACAAAACTTGTGACAGCTTTACCAACTTCTGTTTCCACAGCAGTCCTGTGATGCTCAGCTCCCACGCATGAGCCTCCAGGGAGGTGCTGAACTTGAGCTTCTCCTGTTAACCCTTACACTGCTGAAGCCAAGGCCAGGTCGTGGCAGCTAAAGAATAGGCAAACCCCACAAGTGAGCCCAATATTCTGGTGGCAGAAGGAAAAAGATTGGAAGTAGTGACTTTTATCTTAGGGTTCACAGATATGTCTTTAGTACCCAGAGGAGAAGCTGGGATATAGTCATTATTCAATGACTCCTTTAATGTGCTGTGGATATCATAAAGATGTGATGGATTATAAGCAAGATATCATTATTACCTAAACCAAGGCAGTCAACCGAGACAGAGTCTAAGGGATCTGCATCAAAACCAAATTTCAGGCACATCTCTTGACATTTATTTGATATTTGAGGGCACATACTATATGCAAGGGATGACACTGGGTGATAGATAATATAGTGCTAAACATGTACGTGGTTGTCAGAACACAGTCCAAGAATGGATTCGTGTGAGAGTTCTAAGTGCTTGTGAGAAAACTCCAAGAAAACAAGAGTCTTGTGACCTCGGTTTCTTCAAAACACAGAATTGTTTTTGGAATGTTTCATGTTCCTCCCAGATGTAGTGGATAGGAGTGAGTTTACTTCAGATTTTTCACGACAGCCGGGAACTGTTATTTGTTTATCTGCCTCTATGGTAAAGCATTGTTTTTGCGAGGTAGAGCTTGTCCTTGAGCGTGCACCCCTCACTCAGGTGACTCTTCTTAACCCTCAGCGTAGAAAGCGTCTGCAGTCAGCCCATTATTAGGCCCTGCTCGCCTAGGTTCTCCAACCAACTACAGCGGTAAACACATTGTATTTGAACATGAGATATATTATGTCAAAGGAACACATGAGTAAATACAAGTAATAGTGAAATCCATGAAATTAGAAGAACATAAGATGAAAAACAAAACAAAACAAAACAAAACAGGAGCTGGCAGCCCTAGGTGCGGACATATACATCACACTCTCTCCTCCAAGGATCAGGGATCAGAGTGAAGAGAGGGCAGAGGGACTGTAAGACCAAACTGGTGGATAACTGCAAGGAAACAATATTTCCTGGACACAGCAGGGTAGCTGCACCTATGAATTCACAGCAAGTGTGACCGTGTACCCAAGACCTACGCAGACTAAGGGCAGACAAATCCCAGCATGGAGAGGGAAGGTGGCATGAAGTCCCACTCCTGACAAGAGCTCCTGCAGCTGACCGTTTCTGGGGGAGGGAGAGTCAGTTGACTACCCTCCAGTGAGGGCCATGTGTACAACAGTAAGTATATGGATGCTAAAACTGCAGTTGACTTAAAAAAAAAGACACAAAGTTTGGAGAAAGGAGAGGCGGGATAATGTTAATATGTAGCTTCAACTACATATTAAATCAATAGTATGAAAATAAATAGCATGATATTCTGAAAGAACTATTAAAAATTAAGAAAAACTAATGCATATATACATGTATACCAAGGGCTAAGAGTTCCCTAATTTACCTCTAATGCACAAACTAACTTTTATTTTTAAAAATCTACTCACATGATGTGGTTTGAACAGGAATGGCCCCCTAGACTTATGTGTTTGAATTCCTGACCCATAGGGACTGTGGTCTTGTTGGACAAAGGGAGTCACTGTGGGGGCGGGCTTTGAGGTCACCTATGCGCAAGCTCCACCCAGTGTGGAATCCAGTCTCCTTCTGCTGCCTTCGGATCAGGGACTTTCGGCTCTTCCAGCACCATGGGTGCCTGCACAATACCATGCTTCTCATCGTAATGATAACGGACTAAACCTGTGTAAGAGTTACCTTAGTCATGGTATCTCTTCACAGCAATAAAACCCAAACTAACACACATGACCTATTTTTAGAGAATGTTCACTTATTTTTATAAATCAGCTTCTAACTGTCACTAAATTGTGAGAAACTTAACAAAAGCCATCTTGAATTAAGCATCCTGAGCACATCTATTCTAATTAAAATATAAGAAAACAAAAAACAGCACTGGCTACTCTCTTTATTGTTATACTTCTCACAACCAGGAACTCGATATTTGTAACCTCAATACTAAAACTGAGACAAAAGTCTCAGAACACACCTCTAAAATAATATGTGGTGGCACCAGGCATGCTGGAACACAACTGTAACCCCTGCAGCAAGAGGTTGAAGCTACATCAAGTCCGAGGTCATCCTGAGCTATGTAGAGAGAACCTGTCTCAAAAAGTTATATATGGAGTGTGTGTCCATGGGGGTGTGTGTGTGTGTGTGTGTGTGTGTGTGTGTGTGTGTGTGAGACATATATGTTAACTGGCTTTACTCAGTGCTTAACTTTTATTGTGTACTCAGCGGATTTAGGTGTAGTGAATTTTATTTCAGAATTTGAAGGTTATGGCTATGGTATATGTAAACATTGTTTTCCCCAAAAGCAACACACATTTGTTAAATGATTAGCTTTCTCATTGAAAATAGATTATTTTTAAAGCTACAGAAACATAATAACTATGATTTATTATTTTTTTCAATTCTGAGTGAATTCATATGACAAGTTCTGCTTTTAATGGTTGATTAATGGATTTAAGTCTAGGCAGAATTGCTTTCTACCTTGCAGGGAATATTTAAAAAAAAAAAAGGTTGAAAGCAATTCTTCTCTTTTCAAATCAGCATAAAAATAGAGAACACTGTATTTTCAATTTTAAAACAGTGCTGGTAAATATGCTCTTTTAGTCTGACATAGCTGACAGCTAGAATTTTTTAAGGCCAGATATTTCTACTCAATGGCTCTTTAAAGGTAGAAGAGTACTACTAAGGAATTAGGACTGGGAAGTTGGCTCAATAGATTAATCACTTACCACACTAGCCTGAAGACCAGAGTTCAGATTTCCAGTCCTCACACAGGAAGCCAGGTGGATGGCCATCCATAACCCCAGAACTCAGGAGGTGGAGCTAGGATCCATAGGCAAGCCGACTAGCCGACTAGCTGCAGCAGTGAGTGAGCAAGCTCCAGGCTCAGCTAGAGACCCTGCTTCAGTGAGTAAGGTCGAGAATGGCAGAAGAAAACACTATCCACCTCTGGCCTCCACATGCACTTGCAATCATTTGCACACACACATATGTACATCCACACATACATGCAAGCACACACACACACACACACACACACACACAGAATTGAGGAGAAAACTGTATTCACATGACAGCAGAACAGAGGTAGAAATATAAATTTAAACATTAGCAAAGCATGTGTTGTGAGGCTTCAGACACTTTTGTTCATTATCTAATGTACTTCCTAACTTTCCCCTAGAAGCTTTTTCAACCTTGTTTTTAAGAGAGTGTGTGTGTGTCTAGATCAGAGGGCAACCTGGAGAAGCCAGTTCTCTCCTTCTAGCATACAGGTTGCACAGGTTGAACTCAAGCCTTGGTGGAAAGCAGCCTTTCCTACTTTGCCATCCCCCAAATCATTAATGTCATAAGAAAAAAGAACATATGGACCTACCTCAGTGTGCAGGGTATAGTTAGTGTACACAAAACCTTGAGTTTTATCCCCAGCATGAAGAAAAGAGAGAGAGGTGCCCACTTGAAGAATACAAAACCTTCTATAACTTGCACATGTATTCCTAAAAACCACAGCACTATGTAAATTCTCTCAATAAAAAATGAAAGTAATATGGAGTAAGGGGAGTAATACTTATTTCCTTATATTACTGGATGAAAGAGTGGCATACATGGACAGCTAGAACAGGCTTCTAACACTCTGGCCACCAACAGCACAGCACACATTCCTTTCAAGTGTATATAAGACATTCTTTAGGGTAGACCCTGTAGTTGACAAATCTCAAGCAAATAATTTGAAAGGATTAAAATCATACAAATTATGTTCTGCAGCTGTCACAGTTAAGTGTTTCAAAAAGAATATTTAGTCCTAAGTGGCTATATTAAAAAAGATAGTAACAAATTAATAAGCTCTTCCCTCAGACACAGACTACAAAAGCTCAATGAAGAATCAAAAAATACCCAGCTCTTCTAAAATAGGACTGAGCTCCCTAACCCAGCCTAGAGGGTCAGTAGTGCCCAAACACCAAAATTGCAGAAAATTTTCACAAGAATGAAAATTTTATCCTCTAAAAAATATTAACAAATTGAATTAACCAATGTGTAAAAAAGACAGTGTAGCCATGTGCAATTTATCCCAGAAATACAAGGTTGGTTTAAGATCCAAAAATTAATGAATGTATTTTATGTCAATAGAATAAATAGCAAAGTCTATACTATCACAAGAGGTGTAGAATTTGCATTTCTTAAAAAGTCAAAATCACTTCATAATAAACACATAAACATACATACTTAGCAAACTAAGAATAATAAAAAACACCCTCACACCCTCAACATGGCAGAGAGCATCTATTCACAGCAAGGATTATGCTTAATGGTAGAAAGTGTGAGTTGCTTATTACAAAGAGCAAAAATAAAACAAGGCTGTCCGCTCCGGCACTTTGCTCCACATTGTACTAGCAGTTCTGTGCAGAGCAATTAGGAAACAAATTAGAATAAGACACACAGGTTCAGCACAGACGTAAAGTGGTGGTGTGCAGCTTCTCCTCCAGGGTTCACAGTGTCACTAGCCCTGGAAAGTTGGTTAGGTTAAGTAAGTCTTAAATCCAATTAGAGAGCTGTTGGTTACCACCAGGGTATGTGTGCCACAACTACACCCTTAGGGTTGTCAAACCATGCTGGTTGTTGCTGTGGTTCATAGGCATCGTAGTTGCATAGGAATATTGATTGCTCCCATCTTTGGAAGTTTGTATAGTACCTTCTTGTACCATGAAAGTTAGTCCTCAGAGAGGACTAGAATTGACATATTAGAGTTGGCATATGGAAACTCTTGTTTCACCTTGTATATGGAAAATCCTTAGGAACACCCCCTCCACGCACACATGGACACAAAACTGTTAAAGTTCAATCAAATACGGTTTATACACTATCAATGAACAAAATTTAAAAATTAAATTGGAAAAAAAAACAATCCCATTTTAAAAAATCAACATGGGCTGGAGAGATGGCTCAGCGGTTAACAGCACCGGCAGCTTTTCTAGAGGACCCACGTTCAATTTCCAGCACCCACATGGCAGTTCACAGCTGTCTGTAACTCCAATTGTGGGGATTCAACACCCTCACACAGACACACATACAGGCAAAACACCTCTACACTAAAAGCAAAGTAAAAATTCAAAAGGAAGTATCAACGAAGCACTCCCGGGACTGTGGCCGAGCCTCGCGCACAGCCTTCCTTCCTCACCCG
>CAJQZJ010033237.1:1185874-1201301 GCA_907164525.1 Lophiomys imhausi | reverse complement strand
CACCCGGGACTGTGGCCGAGCCTCGCGCACAGCCTTCCTTCCTCACCTGGGACTGTGGCAGAGCCTCGCACACAGCCTTCCTTCCTCACCCAATCACCCAAGGCAATCTCCCCCTGGCAGGGAGTCAGTCCTCAGCTTCTACTCTTCTTCCTGCCCTCCCATTCTAATCCCCATCTTACCCTCAGCTTTGTAACAGACCTTCTGCTGTGGCCTTCCTTCCTCTCTGCCTAGACATTCAGGGACTAAGCAGATCTTCCCCCACTGCCTTCCTTCCTTGACCATACCTTTGTCTTACCCCAATACTGGAGACACTCTCTTGCTGGAAGCCCACTGGCCATGCCCACCAGAGAAGCAGATCCTCTTGGCAGACAGACCCAGCTTTTCTTCTTCCTGTGCACTCTCCCAGCCCCCTAATCCATACCCTTTCCCATGGGCTAGCTCCCAATACCCAGAAACAAGCTCTACACAGAATCCTCAGTGGACACCCCTGGCAGGGACTCAGAAGCATCCCCTACCATGTAACCTCACAGCCACCTCACACTCCTAAAATAGAGGCAGAGAAGCAGAAACCACGGAATGGAAAATCCACCCAACAAAGACTAGACCAGATATTAATATCAAGAATTACAATTATCCAAGCTGGGCATGGTGGCACATGTGTTTAATCCCAGCACTAAGGAGGCAGAGGCATGTGGATCTCGGTGAGTTGGAGGCCAGTCTGGCCTACAAAGTGAGTCCAGGACAGCCAGAGCTATTACACAGAGAAACCCTGTCGGCGGGGGTGGGGGGGGTGGGGGGGTGGGAATTACAATCATTTGAAACCTAGATGCCCAGACACCAGCATAAAAAACACAATCAATAACAGTCAGAACAATATGTCTCTACTAGAGTCAAGCAACCCTACACAGATACTGAGAAATGCAATGTAGCTGAAACACAAGACAAAGACTTCAAAAGAGCTATTTTGAATAGGATCAAGGATCTTTAAAAAGATACATAAATATATTAATAAAATCTAGAAAAACACAAACAGTATAATGAAATGAAGAAAAATGCTCAAGCTATGAAAATCAATAATCAATAAAGAAAACCCAAACTGAAGAAAAACTGAAAATGAAAAATTTGGGAACTTGAACAGGAACCTCAGAGGTAAGCCTCACCAAAAGAATAAAAGAAATGAAGTAAGGCATCAAAGTCAAGACAGAAGAAATGATACATTGGACAAAGAAAATGTTAAATCTAAAAAAAATCCAGGCACAAAACATTCAGAAAATCTGGGACTATGAAAAGACCAAATCTGTGAATGATAAGAATAGAAGAAGAAGAAACCCAGGTCAAAGGCACAGAAAATATTTTCAACTAAATCATGGAAGAAAATTTCCCTAACCTAAAGAATTATGTATCTATCAAGGCACAAGAAGCATACAGAACACCAAATAAACTGGTCCAGAAAAGAAACTCCCCATAATATAATAATAAAAATTAAACATACAGAACGAAGACTATTAAAAGACAAGGGAAAATACCATGTAACTTATAAAGGCAGACCTATTACATAACATCTGACTTCTCAATGGAGACTCGAAAAGCCAAAAAAGCCTGAATGGATGATCTACAAATTCTACGTGACCATGAATGTCAGCCAGCCCAGACTATTATGCCTTGCAAAACTTTCAATCATAGTAGATCCGGAGAAAGAAAGGCATTCCATGATCAAAACCAAAGCAGTTGTTTTTAAGCAGTATCTACCTACAAATCTAGCTCTACAGAAGGTACTAGAAGGAAAACTTCAACCTCACGAGGCTAACCACACCCAAGAAAATACAAAGAGTAATATTAAAAGAGTAGCAAATCAAAAGAGGGGGAAAATACACAACAACAACAACAAAATAACAGGAATCAGCAAACACTGCTCACTGATAACTCTCATCATAAACTGTCTCAATTTCTCAGTAGACAGATTGGAAACAAAGCAGGATCCTACCTTTTGCTATATCCAAGAAATATACCTTAATATGAAGGATAGAAATCATTTTAGGGTAAAAAGATGGAAAAAGATATTCCAAGCAAATGAACTGAAGAAACAAGCCAGTGTAGCCATTTTATTATCTGACAATATAGACTGACAAACCAAAACTAATTGAAGAAAGATAGAGAAGGTACATATATACACATTAAAAAAATTCACCAAAAGGATATTGCAATTCTAAACATCGATGCACCAAACATAAGGATACCCAAGTTCATAAAAGAAAAACTGCTACAGCTAAAATCACATATTGACCCTCACACTGTGATAGTGAGTGACATCAATACCCCACTCTCACCAATAGACTGGCCATCCAGACAAAAACTAAACAGAGAAATGCTGGAGCTAACTGATAATAAACTAAATGGAGGTAACTTATATTTACCAGAATATTTTACCCAAACATAAAAGAATATACTTTCTTCTCAGCAGCTCATGGAATTTTCTCCAAAATTGACCACATACGTACGTGTACACTAAACAAGTCTCAACAGACACAAGAAAATTGAAATAACACCCTACATCCTATCTGACCACCACAGATTAAAGATGGATTTTAACCATATAGTACAGGATAACTATCCTACAACCACAGACTGAAAAACAACAGAAACATGGATTTTGTTACCTGTTAGTGGGACACTTTGCCCTAGTGGAGCTGCCATGTAGGCCTCCAGTGTAAGAGGAAGCTCTTAGCACTCATGTGACTGATGAACTGAGAAGGCTGAGATGTGAGGGCACCCCACAATGGAGGAGTAGGATAGGTGGGAGGGTGGGAATGAAAAGGGTGGAGGGAGGGGACTGTGATGGAGATGTAACTTGAAGTAATAAATAAACATAATAAAAAAGAAACTGGATATAAACAGAGAAACAATAGAAAATTTACAAACATATGGAAACCTAACAACTGAGGAAAAATTGGGTCAAGAAAGAAATTAAAAACTTCCTAGAACTGAATGAAAAGGAAAATACTATATACCCAAACTCATGAGATATAATGAAGGTGGTTTTAAGAGTTCATAGTACTAAGTGCCTACATAAAACAAAAACAAAAACATTAAAAAAAAGAGGAAGTGTATGGGAGGTGTGTAAGGGAGAAGTGGGGGTAGTAGGGAGGAGATTGTGATTGAGATGTTAACTTGAAGAAATAAAAACAATTTTTTTTAAAACCTGCAGAGATCAAATAATTTAACAGCACATCTGAAAGCAATAGAACAGAAAGAAGAAATAATGTCCAGAAGAGTAGACAGCAAGGAAAACACACACACACACACACACGCACACACACACACACAGCTGAAATCAATAAAACAGAAACAAACAACAAAAAAATACAAAATGTTAATAAAACAAAGAGCTGGTTCTTTGAGTAAATCAATGAAATTAGTAAACCCTTAAACTAAACTAAAAGGTGGTGTAGAAGATCAAAATTGAAGAGATCATGGGGAAAATGCTGGGCTTTTTTGTGACTTCCTTTGCTGGTTTCTACTCATAAAGACAGCACAATGCATGTTTTCCAATATCAAAAGAGTTGTGAGAGATATTTTGTTAGCCTCCTAATCACTTACAGGTAGAGGCCAAGTCCTCTGTAAGTTACAGCATTATGGGCAGTAGTAGTCACTATAATTTTGTTTTTATCTAGTTTGAGTTTTTATACATTAGGGGTCACAATTACTTGATATTTACAGAATTTATAAAATCCTTTTGTTTTACATTACTCTACTTCTTCCCAACACTGTTAAGTTTAAGCAGGAGACCCCAGCTGTTGTGATAGCAAACACCAGACATCCCAGCACTCAGCCAGCCTGGGCACAAGGATCAGGAGTTTAGGGTCAGCCTGGGCTTTATGTTGAAACCTTGTCTCAAAAGTGAAATAAGGATCGATCACATACAATAATCCATACCCTCCATCCTGATAGAAGCGGGATTCCTTATGACTTCTCCCCATAAGAATCAAAGTTTACAACTGCAGGTGGATTCAAGGTAGCACACCTAGGAAGGGGAAAGCTGGGACTCAAGCCCTCCCTCTCTCCTTTTAGCCTTATTATTTTAGTATGGACCCACTTTAAAAATGAAATTTATTCTTGTTTTCACTTTGACAAACATAATTTTTAATTACTCCTAAGTTCTGTTAGTTTGAACTTCAATGACGAGCGATTTCCCATCTGAAGCATAGCATAACCAATACACTTCAGAACATCAAAGCCGCTTTAAAACTCCACCCTACCTCCCTGAACCCACCAGCGTCACATTAATCTAAGCAGTACTGTCTCCTCCTCTACCGGGCCACTTCTTCTAAGTTACTTCGACCTATGAAACTGAAGCAAATTTCTGAGAATTCTGCCTAATCTAAAATTTAAAATGAGTATAGATTAAAAATACAGAACATATTAAAACAAAACTGAAAGCCAGTCAGCGACTCACTGTGACTAAGTAATAGACTTAAATTACGGCTTCCTAAGAATGGGTGGTCTTTTGGTCAGTCCAATTTGGAGACAACCAACAATGACAATACTTGAAAAAATTATAAGACTTGGCAAATTACCCTGTACTTTGAAGGCCAGGATGAAAAAGTGTTGAGTTTTTCATCATGCTTCTGATCAAGTGTGTTTGGAGCTGGCAGAAAAATGACCCTGCCTTTTAGCTATCATGTGTTTAATTGTCATGCTGTGCTCTAGGAAATTTTGAAAATATGAGTCACTTAAAAAAATAGCATGAGAGGCCAGGCGGTGGTGGCGCACGCCTTTAATCCCAGCACTTGGGAGGCAGAGGCAGGCGGATCTTTGTGAGTTCGAGGACAGTCTAGTCTACAAAGTGAGTCCAGGACAGCCAAGGATACACAGAGAAACACTGTCTCAAAAAACCAAAAAAAAAAAAAAATAGCATGAGAGACTGTGGCCTCCCAGGAATCAGTGGGAAGATGTACTAGTTACTGTGCCATGGGGTGATGAACCATCTGGTAACAAGCAGCTTAAGGAAGGGCTTATTTTGCACCACAGGTTTGAGGGTACATGCCATCACGGCAGAGAAGGCATGATGGCAGAGCAGCTCTAGTTGTGGTGGGAGCATGAGGCAGCTGGTCACCGGCTAATCTATGATTCAGCAGGTCTTCTCTTGGGTATATATCAAAGAGTAAGCATATATACAGTCACCAAAAGGGCTGGAGTGGCTTGATTATGGAGACAGAATACAGGTCTACCAATGGCAGTGTGGATATTTGTGAGACATGCAAGTGAAATTCTTTACGAGAACTGCAACTGCATACAGCATGGTGTAAGGGGAGTTAGATTAATATAAATTACATTTAGTGAATATCTAGGGGATTTTGATACAGTCTGTTAGTAAGGGGCATGAAGATCAACTTGGCTGTGGACACTTAACATAGCAGCATATGGACTAAAAAGAAGGTTTATGGCCTGGCATTGCTTTTCAGTTGCTAATAGCCTTATGAAGTGGACAGAGCCCAGATTAGGTTGAACCCAGGTCAAACAAGGAAAGATCCTATTTAAAGACGAAGTGGGTGGAGCCTGGGATTTCCCATGCTATAGAGTTCCCACACAAGAGATGAGGAGATGCAAGGCAGCTTCTATCATCTGATGGAGAACATGCTGGTGGACTGAAAAGCTGATCTCAAACAGAGCTGAAAAATTACGGCCAGCTCTCCCTGAGGCAGAAAGAAGGTGGTGAGGAGAGAAGTCCTCAGCAAAGCAGCAAAAGGCCAACGACTAAACCCTGTGGCACAGCTTTTGCCTAGAGGGGTTTGACCAGTTCAAACAGTCGCCTGAATGGAACTATGGCCAGCCTCAAAGACTGAGGCAAAGGGCAAAGCAGCTGAGTGGCTAATACAAACTGAATAAATTGGCATATGGACAGCTGAGGCTCCAAAGAGAAGAAAGCCTCAAGCCTCATTTAAGGTGAAGCTGCCATAGCCAATTTATCCTAAAGGACTTATGTCTGAGATATTCCTGAAGAAAGACTGTTGACTAAGTGCCTGAAAGGATCTACCCCTGGGGTGCTCCTGGCAACTGAGGACCTGCCCCAGAGAGTGTATCCTCCTAAAACATTGGGATTAGTTGTTAAATAATAGTTGTTATAGGTATTACGGTATTAATAGGTTTAGTTGCTAGGTAACAGTGGTTATAGTCATTCTTAGGGCTAGTAGTTAGGTAATTGTTTATATTTGTTACAGGTGTGTATAGTTATTAATAAATATATATTCATCTTCAGCATGGATGAACTTCATAAACATACTTAATGAATAAATCCGGTCAATCTCCCAGTCATATTTTTAGCATGGTTCAGAAACAGGCAAAATAGAAATCACAAGAGTATTTATTTGGGGAACAGACTCTACAGGATGAACAAAGGGACTGACTTCTCAGGCAATGACCTGACCCTCTTTTTGGATCTGTGTGGTAGGCATGTGTTCATTTGGGGCATTTATCAAGCTGTCTACTAACTATTTGGTCATTTACATCAATAAATACTTCATTCCTGGGCAACACTAACAATGTCCAGCTGCATACAGTCAGTTGATAGCATGTGTGTTCACTACCACCACATGCTCATGCTCCTTCTAGTAATCTACCACAGAGTGGCTACTCACACCCTCCAAGAGACTAGCAATTACATTCAGCAAAATGACGCATTGGCCAACCATGTTTATCAAAAGGCTAGGAACACATATATGAGGGTACACAGCTAGTATTTTGAGTTGAATATAGGTATTAATTTCACTTATTTATAGGTGATGTTTAATTCAAAGAACAGGTGGATCTGAGTTTTGTTCTCTTGATCTTCTGTTGGAGAGTCACTATAATATTCTTTTGGTGGGAATTTCTTCTACTGAATGACGTGTATTTCTGAAGAGATTATCAATTCTGCCTTCCCCCAGCAGCAGGTAGGCATGCAAAGTAAACTGGACCAAATGGGCTCTTTCCTCTTAGAAGTCAGATCCTGAGTGGAGTGAGACAAGGTCACAAAACAGAGCCAGCAGCTGTCTGAGGTCTCACTCCACTTGTTTCTGCAACTTAGATCTTTTTTTTTGGGGGGGGCAGTGTTCTGCTTTTTGGATATTCCCAGTCCCAGTCTGGCTTTCTTTTCCATCCTTACGACACACCCTTTCTGTGGTGAGGCCCCTCCATTTCTGCTGACTGTATTTAAAGAGCTAATGATAACGGTCTAGGGAGGGACAGTCTGGGAGAAACACTGTAGGGGATTTGGATGAGGTCTGCCTCTGTAGCAAAAGGTGAGTGAGATCTACCTCTACAGACAGCAAAAGGTCTCCAAGTTGCTAACAATATCCACTCCTGGCATTCTCGGTGGAAAACGGGCATTTCCTCCTCTGAGGAAACACCTGTGTGTGACTGACATTCCTGGTTTCTCCAGTGATCTGTGGGCACAAGAATCTTTGTGCCCCCCAACAAGACAGAAGAAAAAAGAAAATATAACAAATATAAAATGCCTTACAGGACACCAAAATTTCTCTTAAAACTTTTCCTTGTGTTCCTTTATGTTTGACAAAATTTGAAGTGCTTCTATTTGTTAAAATATATTTTCATTTGTCAATATTCTCTCTCTCTCTCTAGGTGTGTGTGTGTGTGTGTGTGTGCCACTGCCTGCTTGTTAAGAGGACAACTCAGTGAAGTTGGTTCTCTCCTTCCAACTTTATGTGGGGTCTGAGGATTGAACAATGGTTGCCAGGCATGTGCAGCAAGTGCCTCTATCCACTGAACATCTCGCTAGCCCCCCCAAAATTATTTTCTCTTCCTTTGCAAATGCTTAGCTAAGAAGCTATTCAAACAAATTTTCTATTCCTCATGAGATTAAATTACAACTTTATATCTAAGAAAAATTAAGTGGAAATATCAACTTCTTATTTAAGCATTAACATTTATACATTCCATTTTGTGGCCAATTATGTTTCTATACCCAGAGTTCTCCAAGTACAGTGTATTCTGTTCATTATTACATGAATAAATATAATTATTAAAGAAATATCAATGATTCTCAATGGTTAGATTAGAACAGAAGCTGGGCGGTGGTGGCGCACGCCTTTAATCCCAGCACTTGGGAGGCAGAGGCAGGCGGATCTCTGTGAGTTCGAGGCCAGCCTGGTCTACAAAGTTAGTCCAGGACAGCCAGAGCTGTTACACAGAGAAACCCTGTCTCGAAAAACCAAAAAAAAAAAAAAAAAAAAAAAAGATTAGAACAGAAAAATAATGGGTTTTGAAAATAAATCTAAACACTTGTAATTATTGTTTGGCTACTTTTTAAACTTCTTAGACTCAGTTGCATGGTAAATGGGATTTGCCATTAATTGGAGAGGTGAGTAGGTAAAGAGTAGAAATGAAAGCATACTGGCACAAGGCTGAGTTACTGAATCCCGTTGATGTGCCAATGGGTGTTCATGGTGTTCTTATTTTATTTCTCCACGCTTGAAATCTTCTATAATAACAAACTTTCAAACTTCAAAATAGGGGCTGGACAGACAGGCAGCTCTGTGGTTAAGAAGGCTTCTTGCTCTTCCAGAGGCCCCAGGTTCAGTTCTAAGGACCCATGTTGCAAAGCTCACAACTGGAACTGGAACTTCAAGGGATCTGATGCTGTCTGCCGGCTCTGTGGGTCGCTGTATATGCATAACATAGATAACACACATATCCAGACACAAACATACATGTAAATAAAAACTTCTAAATATCCACTAGACATCCAAAGAAACCTCTATAACATGACCCAAAGAGAAAACAATTTTCTCTAAAACAAATCTTCAACTGATCTACACAGGATTTTTGCTATTTCATTTGCAGTCAAATGAGAAATCAACTCACCAATCTACAACTCAAGTCACTTAAAAGATATATGAAAGGCTATTGTCGCCACCTACTGGACACTGAGCTTGACTGCGTGATATAAAAATTTTAAAGTGTCTAGTTTTAACAAGTTATGAAATTTGTCTATTATGTATTACATTAGTATGCTAATCAATGTCATTTTACATCACCTTCAACTACATGAGAGGTGTGCTGTAAGAGGCTGCTCAGTGATCATCTTGTCATGTTCTTGTTTTGCCATGTCTGACAACTTCCTTGTCCACAGGGTTAGCACAGGACTGAAATTATTTATAAGCATGGATAGACCAGAAAGTTAGAAACGTGTCCTGGTTCTAAGTTCAGGGAATGTAGGTTTTTGTTATCTAAATCTTTACAAATCTTGGGGCTGGAGAGATGGTTCTAGAATCAAGAGCACTTGGCGTTCTTGCAGAGGACTCTGGTTCAATTCCCAGCATCCACATGATGGCTCACAACCATCTGTGACTCCAGTTCCAGGGGCTCTGACACCCTCTTCTGACAGGCCAATAAATGGTATGCAGACAAAACCCCACACACAGAAAATAAAACAAAGATAATTTACAAATATTTAAAACCACCTATACTACAAATTTTGCAATCTTTTATAAACTGGCTAGTAAAATACAACAGTGACTTTAAATCTGGTACTTTAGTTAGAATTACTTGTGGAATTTTAGAATAAACTGATGTTGATCTGAAAATCAGAATTTCTTTTTATTACAATCAGAGTTGACAGCACTGGTATCGACTAATATCCCCAACATCCCACTACCTGATAGAAATGCAAAATTCAGAGATCAATCTCCCACTATCAAATGAAGACCAGCTATTTCTTCTATGTAAACCTTCTAAGTAATTTATATGTAACTCAAAGTTTGGGATTTAAAAACCTTATTTAAAAAAAAAAAACAGAAACAAAAACCAATGGGTGGGAGATCTTGAAACCACTTAAATGCCCAGCAATTGAGGAAAGGTTACAATAAAGCGAGGAAATGTTACTCATTTTCCATGAGATTTGAATAAAAGAAATGGTTACTTTCAAACAGTATATATGCAGGGCTAGAGAGATGGCTCAGCAGTTAAGAGCACTTGTAAAGGACCTGGATCCAGTTCTTAGCACCCAAAGGGTGAACCATAACCATCTGTAACTCCAGTTCTAGGAAATCAGATGCCCACCTCTGACCACCACAGTACATGGTGTACTTACATATATATAGGCCAAATACTCAAACACATAAAGTAAATCTTAAAAAAAAAAAAAAGGGGGGCTGGAGAGATGGCTCAGCGGTTAAGAGCACTGCTTAGTGCTTTTCCAAAGGTCCTGAGTTCAATTCCCAGCAACCACATGGTGGCTCACAACCATCCACAATGTGATCTGGTGCCCTCTTCTGGAATGCAGGTGTACATGCAGACAGAGCACACATATGCATAAAATAAATAAAATAAATCTTTAAAAAAAAAAAAAGGTCCACCAGCATGTATGAATGTGTGTGCTCTTTTTATTTTTCCCTTGTCTCTTTCAACTGAAAATGTCAAAAGAATGTCCACTAAACAAATAATTAATTTTTTTCTGGTTATCTTTGAGTAACAGGATTAAGGGTGATTTCTTTTCAAATCCATCAGTGCTCTCAGTGTTTCCATACTAAGATAAACACGCCATTAATCAGGAGAAAGTTGACAAATTAAATAATAGCAGTTTTGGGCTCAGTAGGAGACCCTTGCCCAGCATGCACATGGGGCCTTGCACCCAACCCCTAGCATGATAAAATTTTAACAAGTTTAATGTGGCAGAAGCCGGCTCAGTTGTTAAGAGTTCACAGGCTTAATCCCTAGCACAAAAGGGTCCCTAGGCTTGCTGGCCAGCCAGTCTGATGAATCTCTGAACTCCAGGTTGAGTCCCTGTCTCAAAAAGATAAGGTAGAGAGCTACTGAGGAAGACATCTGGTGTTCACTTCTGCGCCAGATCCAAACGCAGACACATGATTCAAAAAAAAAAAATCAAATCAAAACAAACAACCCCATCCGTACCAAATCCTGTCTTCTTTGTAAATTGATATTTCAAATAATGATGAATCATTGGGTTTCAGAATCTTCAGAATCTGGCAACTATGGGAAATGACTTTCCCATCATGCACTATTTTTCACAACCCATTCCTCATCTTTTAATTTTCACATCAGCAGTTTCTGGGAATCAAGAAACTTAAGTAATTTAATTCAATGTTTTAAAAATCTCTAAGACTGTAGTGGTAAGTTTAGTCTATGTTAGAACACATGAAAAGGCAGTGACTTAGGCTGACGGTTAAGACAATGGCTAAGAAGGCCTAAATGCTGAGGTGTGGTGTAGCCCTGGAGTCTATGACACTTGACACCTAAGCCAGAAAGATCTCCAGTTCAGCCGACAGACCTCATTTCCTACTTATTGGACCTCATGCAACTTTAACTCCTTTTCCATGGAAACTGAGCATCTCATTTCCCTACTGAATGGCTGGCTATGAGGGTGACATGGGAGATGTAACATACTCAACAGAAGATAATCACTGTTAGTGTCTTGTCCTGCTGCCACTGTATTTGGTCAATGATACCTAAACTTTCATTTCCCAGTGAGAAAAACAGCTTTGAGAGGTGCAGTAGCTGTTCCTGGTTACTTGAGCTTCCCAGGCCACTAAAATACGAGGGACTGCGAGGTTGGGGGCAGATGAGCTCCTGGAGCTCACTGGCAGCCAGTCCAGCCAAACTGGAGATCAACTGGGGAAGACACCCAACTTCCCACATGCCCCACCACCACATACACAGAAGCAGGCTGGCCTGCTGCCAATGCAGCCTGCCAGAAATGAGGGCGCTCTTGTTACTTCTGATGGTCTTGTCTCCCAAAGGAACATTACAAAACTAGAAACTGCTTCTAGACCTAGAGTCTACCAAAATACAGAACATTGATGCTCGGGAAGAAAATGTGACAGGATCAAAGACCAGAAAAATATAAACAACAAGAAAAAAAACAAAAGCAAAGGAGACAAGATTTTTAGAAACTAACATTTCTTTCCTTATTTTTGAAATTGTAAAAAGAAATCAGTGTTAAAATTTACTTCTAAATATATTGACCATAAAAACATGAGAAGCCAAACTATAAATTGTACAGTTTTATAGATTTCTCTGTTGTTTCCTGATCCCACACCCCAGTAATTTCACAACACAACACTTCTAGGCAGCTTCCTTGGTTTCAGCTTGTTTGGGCAGCAATGAGTCAATCTTCAGTAGCAGACCTTCACTGGTTGAACTACGAAGGAAGGCACGTACCACAAATGGACCTAGAACACAGAGCAGAGCCAGCTGTGACTGTCTCGCTCAGATCCTCTGGATCAGACACATACAAGCACAGGAAAACCTGTGAGGTGGGATTTCCCCCTGCGAAGAGCTGCACTGACATCCCAGACACAGTCACTGCCCTAGAGAGTGGCCCTGGTTACTCTCTAGGAATCCACCCCCTTCCTCCAGGAGATGACTGCCTAGAACCTATTTAAGTGCAAAGTCAACAGTGAAGGGACAGGTGATGGTGTTTACACTGGATGGAGAGACTCTCAATATTTCTCTAACGCAGTCAGCACAAACTCTGAGTTACCAAACAGTTGATAAAATTTTCCAAAAATTAAAAGACTCTTCCTAACAACAGTTAAGAGGCTTTATCTAAAATGGCAGAAAGAGAAAAAATAAATTTAGAGAATTTATTCTCCATTATTCTTCTTTAGCTATCTCAGAAGAAAAAACTTCCCTATAGAATAAAAGAATCCATATACACGCAATGTCTGTGGCCATACTTTTGGATGAAAAAAAATTAACAAATGGAATATTCAGTCACCAATGTGCTTAACTTGTAAGGATGGCAACAGTAACTCAAACTTGGGTTTTAACTAACTTGACTATTAAACTAAACCCTGTAAACTCCAAGCGCGGTCACTGCAAGGGGCAGTCAGGGGAGCCTGACGAGCTGCTCTCCGGGCTCCCACAGGGGTGGTGTGTGTGAGGATCACAGGCTGTGTGCTCAAGTCATGGAGGTAGCTGTGTTCTAGCTACGACAGTGCCCAAGTTAGTAAGAGTCACCTCATTTACAGAAGAAAACCCTCCTCCAAAAGCTCCTCCTTTCTTTTAGAAAATTAAGATTAAGAAGGCCAACAGGCTTGAAACTACTACTTCATAAATGGCTTTCTTTCCTACTTAACACCATTGTAATTTTAAAGCAATTAGTTTTCTTTTAAACCTTAATAGATTTAACAGTAGAAATAATATGCAAATTTACAAAAATTATATTCTTTGATACTGATAAGGAAGTCCATTTCTAAAATCTTATGATTCATGAATAAGGTAATTAAGAATCCTCTGGAAAAAATAAATTTTACTTATTTAATCCTGGAAGTACTGTGGCTATAATACTTGTATGTTGCCTTTGTGTCTTAATATTTCACATTTGTGAAGTATCACTGGGGTTTAAGGAAGTCTGCCCTCACGCGGCTACTCACCCAGATTCAGTGGTCTGTGTCTACAGACCTCACTTATAACTGCTTGAAGATTGGCAGCTAACTGGTCACTTGGCATATCCAACTAAAAGAAACAGATAAACAGAAATCATAATTTGGTAACTGCATCAGTATATATTCTAGATTAGTATGTTTTATGTATTTACCTAATGCAATGGCCTATTAAACTCTACTATAAAAGCAAACAAGAACTCTGTAATTCTTTTAGAAAATTTACATATCTTTATATATTTATATGTCAAGAGTTATTTTATAGAATATATCATAGTGGGCTGTTTCTAAGTTTTCCTATTTGAGGATCTTTCAAGTAATTTCCAAGTAATTTTCCTAAAGCATATCCCACATACATATACCATTCACTCATTCCCAGACTAGGGACAGTTTATTTCACTTACATACGTGTGTGGTGTCTGTGCACATGTGTGGGTAGGAGCCAGAGGTCAGTATTGGATGTCTTCCTCTATTGTGCTCCACCTTGGTTTTTGAGACAAGGTCTCTTGATGAACCTCTGGCTAGGCTAACTGGCCAGCACGGTCAAGGGGTCCTCTTGTCTCAGTCTTCCCAGACTTCTCAGCCAGAGTTATAGACACATGACACCAGCTGGAGTGTATGCTCTATTTCATATCAGCAAAGTGTACCCATAAACATGTCTTACACTTTTTTTTTTTTTTTTGGTTTTTCGAGACAGAGTTTCTCTGTGTATTGTTGGCTGTCCTGGACTCACTTTGTAGAACAGGCTGGCCTCAAACTCACAAAGTTCCGCCTGCCTCTGCCTCCCAAGTGCTGGGATTAAAGGCGTGCGCCACCACCGCCCGGCTTGTCTTACACTTTTTAGATCATGAAAACCTGCTCAAGAAAAATGTCTACCAGCACACAAATCACGAAACCTCTGCTTTCAGGCTCTTCGGGATTTCTGACTTAAGAAAGATGAAGCAAGAAGAAAGACTTCTGAAGAAACAGGAGCCCTGGGCAGTGAGAGAATCACTTGTACTAAGTTTGTCTGAATTTTGCGGGACTATTATTTAGTCCTACATATGTATTATGTACTTGTAGGACCACTGTGATTACAGTGACAAAGAAATTATTTCTACCTTTTGCAGAGAATAAAAATTTAAAGAAGCAAAACACATACAAATGAACTTTAAATAATGAATACTCCTTCTGAAGCAGCCAGCTTCTGTACTGTAAGTGTGATAGGAGCTAACTAAAGACAGATGTTTATTCAAAGCCATGACATTTACACTACTGCATAGGAACCATTCTCAGAGAGGGCTTGTCTATTTCTAGTTTTTGAGGTGAGTCACTAGAAAATAGAAACTTTGACACCCCGTTTTTGCTGGTTCAGTTTTCAGTCTTTTTAAATTTTAGTATGTAAAGCAATCTTGGGGCTAAAAATTATCACAGATAAAAGAACTAAATGTTTCACTGTCACAAGACATACATTGTAAATAAATACTATGTATCTTTATAAGAACAAAAATCATAAGTAGTTTTCCAGAAATACAGTTTTGCACAAAACACTCCTAAATCAATAGAAAGCCTACAGTATCACATCTGATAAAATGATTTATGTGTATCATTAAGTTTCCAGCAATTTTATCTCTATGAAACCCTTTAGAGGTCAACTTATTTTTAATGATTAGAGATTGAATGAGTAGCTATATTACAAATGTATTGGATACTCTAAATCCTGCAAAGATGGGAACGATAACACATCAATCGCACAAGCTCCTTAACGCATCCTGATGTCTTTCTGATGAACAGATATTGAGAAGTTTTTGTACTGTTGTCTAGATTTATTATTTCATGATATAACCATTATAGTGAGGTATGTGAAAATTCTACATTCTCCAGGAAAAGTTAAGATGGTATAATTTTAAAACTAATTTAATATCACATTTGAAAATATTATAATCAGTTATTTATCATCCGATTATTTCATGGTATGTTATATTTGTATAGTTTCTCCTCCTCTCTCTCTCTCTCTCTCTCTCTCTCTCTCTCTCTCTCTCTCTCTC
>CAJQZJ010033237.1:1122715-1185864 GCA_907164525.1 Lophiomys imhausi | reverse complement strand
CTCTCTCTCTCTCTCTCTCTCTCTCTCTCTCTCTCTCTCTCTCTCTCCTATAAATGTAGGTTAGTGAGATGGCTCAGCAGATAGACATTTCTCCCAAATCTGATGACCTGAGTTCAATCCTCAGGACCCACATGGTAGAAGAAGAGAACTGACTCCTACAGACTGTTCTATGACCCCCACAAGTGTGCTGTGGCATGTTTATGTATGTGCACACACACAAGCATATACACATAATACATAAATAAGTGTAATAAAAATTGTAGATTTTTATTGCAACTTAAACAACATCTTGTTAAAAGTAGCTTAGCAGTTGAAGTTCCAGCCACTCTTCGAGAGGACCCAGCTTCAATTCCCAGCACTCACATGGTGACTTATATTCATCTGTGACTCCAGTTTCAGGGGATCTGATGCCCTTCTGTCATCCATGAGTACTGCATGCATGTTATACAAAGATGTACATGCAGGCAAAACAAAAAAACCCACCCACATAGAAAGTAGAAGTAGAAGTAAATATTTTTAGAGTGGCCAGCCTCTGTGACTATAATGTTCTGATACAGTTCTGATAACGTTCCATAATCTTCAAGTGACTGATCACCTGTAGCTGAGACCTGCAGAGTACTGATGCCTTAGATAAGCACATTTTAACCACCTAACCTCCAAACCCCCTCCAAATGCAATGTTCTAAAATTAAATCAAGTGTAGCTCAACAGAGAGAGTTTCTTTCCCATGACACATAACAGGGTAAACTGAGGAAGGGAAGGTTAACTGCATGTCTCTACAGAGCATTAAGTAAAGTTGTAAGAACAATAATTGATTATTTAGCTCTATTTAACAGCATCTTACTCTGGGTTTAGCTCTTTAATATCTACACAGATAGACTCATCCATTTCTTCTAAGAACTCTATGAAGCTGATATTATTTCTCACTTACAATTAAAAACTGAGACTCAGAAAACAAATCATTTTATGCAAGAGCATGTGCAAACCAAGACTGGAGGCACATTACATAAACCCAACACTGGGGAGGCTAAGGCAATAGGACCATTCATTTGAGCGCAGCCCGTAGTACACAGCAAATTCTAGGTCATCCTAGGCTACACTGTGGGGCCTTCTTTCAAACAAAGTAAAAAAAAAAAAAAGAAAGAAACCACCAAAAGCATATGCATGTGAGAAGTGGCACCGAAGCCACATATCTAAGCCTGCCTGGCAGGTGAGTACCGAGGAAACGCTGCACTCCCACCACTTAGTGGCTTGTGATCCTGACCCGGAATTGAAAGCAGATGAGTCTGTTGGAAGTCAAGAGGAGGGAAAAGGGAACCATGTGCAGCACCCAAAGGAAAAGAATGTGCACTTAAGAGGGAAATTAATATGTCTCATCAATTCTTTATTGTCTTCTAACCATTTAGATGCTATCAGCATACAGCTGAGAAAATTTACTCAGCCTTTACTCTTTGTCAAGCAACATGCTGGGAAGTAGGAACAGGAAGATGATGAAGATCCAAACGGTGTTGTAAAGGGGCTTACAGTCTAGTCACTATGTGCCTTTCCAGTTCAGAGATGAAGACATGACTGACAAACTTCACAACAATGCTGAATCTTAAAGGATGAGGAGTCTTGAAGGACAAAAAGGATGCTCTAGGCAGAGGAAGTTGAAGGAGGTGGATCAGGTGGCAAGATCTGGAGGCCAACATGACTAAAGAGGAATACGTGCTGATGTTAACACCACTTGAATACAGGCTGCGCGGAGATGGAGGACTGTCACTCTAATGGCAGGAACTAACACTTAGCACAAGGGCTGTGGGACCAGTGCCATTCCAAGTCCTCATTTGTCAACTACAAGTAGCAACCTGGACTTCTATGTGATACTTTCTAGCTTTAAAACGCTAATTTCAGTAAAATAAAACAAAACCACTATTTGTGCTCAACAAGTAAAGCTAGGGGCCAAAATTTTAAAACTGGTCTTCAGGTTATACCATGAAAAGGCTAGGAAATACAGAATTTGATATTACTATAGTAGTTTGAGATTGGTTGCAGAGAGACTTAAAAATCAAAGACTTCAGGATTTATCTTAACAGTAAGAGGTGACTTAATGTTGCTAAGCAGATGAATCACACGTCTTATCTGCTTTAGAAAGAATTCTGGAGAAAGTATATAAAAAGCTTGACTTGGCACACTTCCTTTGTAAACAGTGAGACAGTAAATATGTATGGCTTTGCAAGCCATATGGGCTCTGTTACAATCACTCAAGGCTACTGCCAGGGCAAAACAGAAGTTAAAACAACACACAAACGAGTGCAGCTGTGTTCCAACAAAACTTCCCTTACAAAAACACCTGGAAAGCTGGGTTTTGCCCAGAGTCGAGTTTGCTGGTCTATGGCACTGAAAACTGAACTGAGAGACATTTAAGAAATGAATGAGCAAAAGCAACATTACTTTCTTCCAGAGCAAGAAAGGATTTTGTTTGTGCCATTTTACTTAAAAGAACACTAGGTTTTTGAGAACACTAGGCCTTTTTTTTTTCCATTTTTTCCTTTATTTTTTATTTCTTCAAGTTACATTTCAATCGCAGTCCCCTCCCTATTCCCCCCTCCAGTCCCACCCTCCCACCCTCAACCCCCCATCCTCTTCCCTTTTTTTTTTTTTTAAGTTTAAGGTATATCTTATTTCCCCCTACAGTTTCCCCTTTCAGTCCAACAAATGGCTCTTTCTCTTATAATAATAAATACAATACAAAACAACAGAGGTAATTAGGCCACAGTTATGAGGGTTATATGGCTTAGCATACATTCCCAATGTCCAGTCCATATGTATTTGGTAACTGACTTTAACCTTCTACTATCTAACCATCTCCATGAGTTTAAAGTTCTATATCTAACTCAACATTCATACTAACTTGCAACACAATTTGAAAAGTATCTTTTTAGATCTATAACACTCTCTTAACTCCTAAACAACTCAAAATTTAATTATGAGACTCTAGCTATCTGTTCTTCAACCACCTCAGAGACCTGAGAGGGATAAATATATCTGATTTTATAGGAAGTACAGGGCCTGCAGCTTCCAAAACTAAGAAATGACATACCAGTGGCTGCCTGGACAGTTCCCATTTTCTCTCCATACATTACAGCATCGATCTTCAGGCGTTTGGCCCCGTTTCTCTGACAGACATTGATTGTAGAGCAGGGGTTATGAAGGACTTGCCTACCCTGTCTTGGCAGAGCTAGGCTGTCGACTTACCTGCTTCCAGGTTTTGTCCTTTTTGGACAGCATTCTGTCTACAGTTGGAGCAAGGGGCTTTTCCTACCAAGAGACAGGCTTGCGACTAATTCAATCATCTCCCACTGGAGATTCTTCGATGCTCATCTTCTACTTGGAGGAGAATAGGGGGTGCTGTCAGGAGTTGATATGTCTTGATATAAAAAAATCTAAAGTGACGAAAACATCTTTGAATGCCATATTCTGCAGATCTCTTGAGGTTTTTGAAGAGGCCCTATCTATCTCTTATATTAGGGTAAGCAGATGTTGCTTGTCTCTTAGCAGCTTTATTTCTGATTAGCTTAGAAAATAGCTATAATAGGCTGTCATAGTACCTCACAGAATGACCAGCTTGCATAACCATTAGTTTGCATTTCTTAATTATCCTAAACAGTTTATGACAATTAGTAGTAAAAGGCCAAAACATCACATTTCTTTCTTTTTCTTTACCTCCTAACCCTTCCATCCCATTTCTCTGGGGTGAGGTGTCCTTATATAACAGTCCCTCATCTCAGTTGAGAGATCATATGAGGGCCAAGAGCCTCCTCATTCATTGGGGGTCTACGAAGCAGTACCATCAGTGAGAAGTGTCTCATTGCCCAGGAGGGAGAACTACTAAACAAGCAAACCAATAAGCAGACAAGTAGATAAAAAAGACTAAAAAATAGAAAAAAATATAAAAAATAAATAAAAATTAAAAATAAAAAGTCTATGTCCAAGTTCCCTTTGGTGTGTTAGTTGTAGTATCGATACCTTCTACTATATAGCTAAAATCCTACTATAAGTGAATAGATGCCATATGCGTCCTTCTGAGTTTGGGTTAGCTCACTCAGGATGAGCTTTTCTAGTTCCATCCATTTGGCTGCAAATTGCATAATTTCATTGTTTCTGATAGCTGAATAATATTCCATTGTGTAGATGTACCACAGTTTTTTAACCCATTCTTCGGTTGAGGGACATCTGGGTTGTTTCCAGTTTCTAGCTATTACAAATAAGGCTGCTATAAACATAGATGAGGAAACTTCCTTATGATTCCGTGAAGAGGTATTTGGGTGTTTACCCAGAAGTGGTATGGCTGGGTCCTGAGGCAAAGCTATTCCCAGTTTTCTAAGATATCACCAGACTGACCTCCATAGTGGTTGCACAAGCCTGCACTCCCACCAGCAATGGAGTAGGGTACCCCTTTCTAGGCTTTTTATCCAATAGACTTTTAGCTCATTATTATATGTCTGCTATGCAGATGAGGTAAAATGTTTTGTTTGACTAAGAATTGAGTTGCAATTTAAAAATAACAGTAGGGAAAAAAAATCCTAGCAACAATTTCAACAGCTGTTGAATAAATTTTATGCATGCATTTAAAACAAGTTCTTTAGGGTTGATGACACGGCCCAAATCTAGAAACAAAAATAGAAACTGTAGTGTTCTATATCCTACATATAAGAAAGATATCAATAGTTAAGGCTGTCCCTACTGTCTTCTCTATCAACTCCAGGTGGAATCAGAAGCCAGGAGAGATGGTAAGGCTCCAGACATCTCACTTGTAGAGATCAGGGGCCTCTGCAAGAAGAGGAGGCTCCTGGCAGAATGTGATATGTGGAGTTCAACCCATTTACAGATGGCCAGAAAGCACTGACAATCCCAACAGTGACTGCAAACACTCCCAGTAAGCAGAAGCATCCGGCCTTCCCCTTCACACACTCTGCCAGGCCTGTCTATACCCAGAGGCCAGAGTAATTGGGCCTCTAAGAGGTGCTAGAGGCAAAGGTAGCTTAGGCCTATGTTCTCTAAGGTACTGCGAACCTAGTAACCCTCTCTTCTTAGGTCACTAAAGTTACAAAAGCTCCATATGAGACTGGTATTAGAAATTGGACTACCTGCTCTTCAATCACTAACAGCCATTACAGCCATGATATCTGCCCAGCTTGCCTAACTGAGAAGTGATGGTATACTGAGCACAGCTGGAAGCAGTGAATGGGGAAAATATTTCATGTTTTAATTTCAATAAATGCAAATTCTTTTTTTTAAATACTTTATTTTTTTTTCTTCAAGTTACATCTCAGTCACAAACCCTTCCCTATTCCCCCTTCCTATCCCGCCCTTCCACCCTCTTCCCCCCAGAAGTTTCCCCTTTCAGTCCAACAGATGGTTCCTTCTCTTATAACAGTAAATACTATGCAAAACAACAGATATAAATATGCCACATTTATGAGAGTTAAATTGCCCAGTATACCTTCCCAATGTCCAGTTTACACATATTTGGCCCCTGACTTTAACATTCTACTATCTAACCATCTCCATGAGTTTAAAGGTCAATATCTGACTCAACATGCAAATTCTTTTCAATAAACTACTCATTTATACACATAAACAGAATATATTCCATGGGTATGAGAAATGAAAATTTATGTTCATAGAAGCAATTTCATAGCAATGAGACATTAGCAGCAATCTAATGTTCAACAAAAGGAATAGGTTGAATAAATTATGATATATTTATCACAAGAGACTATAAAACAGCTATTAAAATTCTTTGCAAGAATTTTTATGACACAGGAAAGGGCTTAAGACACAGTGTTAAGGATATGAAACTCAGTATATAACAGGAATATAGAAAACAAAATAGCACACGCATGGAGAAAAGTAGTAATGAAAAGTGCTGAAGAATTTCCAGTGCTTACAGGGATTTCAAGTTATCTGTATATTCTTACCGAGGCTACTGAGTAATACCTTTTTACGTACATATATTCCCCTAACAAAAAATTGGCTTTTATTCAGTATTTAAAATTACAAAACCCAGGGGCCGGCAGCGGTAGCTCAGCAGTTAAAAACACTTGTCTTTCAGAGGACCCTGGTTCTCAACAGCCAAGGGGCAGCTTCCACTCTCTCCTGGCCTCATGCACAGGCACTTCCTTTCCATTCTTTTGCATCACGTGGTAATTCTATTTAGCCATTCAAAGAACATTTTCATGGTGATTGAAGCATTCCATATTCCCACTAGCAATGTGTAAGAGTTCCAGTTTCTCCAC
This sequence comes from Lophiomys imhausi, assembly GCA_907164525.1. Lineage (NCBI taxonomy): Eukaryota > Metazoa > Chordata > Mammalia > Rodentia > Muridae > Lophiomys > Lophiomys imhausi. The sequence goes on along the minus strand of CAJQZJ010033237.1, from coordinate 1,179,584 downwards.
ATTTCCACCAACACTTACTTTACACACTTACCCATGCACATTGACAACAGCTACCCCAAAAGGTGTGAATTAGTGTCCCACTGTGATCTTAATCAGCACTTTGGTGATGGCTTGCTGTTCAGTATGTCTTCATTGCTTTTGGTCATTTATGCTTCTCCTTTGGAGACAGATGTATTTGAAGCTTGGTTCACTTTAAAACTGAGTCACTTATATTTTTATTATTTAGTGGCAAAATTCTTTCCATATATTTTAGAGACAAACATTGTATATATGGAGGTTACAAATACTTTCTCCTTTGCACTAAGCTTATAATGTCAAGTTTTAGTCTTTATGAAATCCAATTTGCCTTTCTTCTTTTGTCTGTATTTTTTGTGTCTGTAATGTAACCTTTTGAGATTTATCTGAATGTATGTGTATATCAACACTTTATCTTGTTGTAGTGTCGCACTGAAAGTACCTGAGATGGTTTTAATACACCTAAACAGGACATGGGTTTACTGTTACAGGCTGAGCACCCCTAATCACAAAATCTAAAATGGGAGCTGGGTTTGTAGCTCAGTTGGTATAGGGCTTGACCACCACGCACAAAACCATGACTACAACCAGGAATACTTTCCTGTAGTCCCAGAGTTCACACAGTAAAGGCAGAAGAAAGAAGCAGGAGCTCATGATCAATCTCCAAAGAAAAGGGTTTTTGAGGTCACTTTGGGCTACATACAAAAGACCCTGTCTCAAAAACAGTAAAATAAAAAATAAATTCTGAAATGCCCCAAAATCTTTTTCCTTTTGAGACGGACACTCACGAGCTGGCATGGAGTCATCAAGTGGCCTAGGCTGGACTTAAGCTCTCAGAGACTTTTTCACTGTGCTGTCTCCCGAGTGCTAAGATTACAGACCATACACCATCCCATCTGGCTAAAAAATTGAAACTTTGCAGCACCAAAATGATGGTGCTTTAGATTTTACATTTTGTAACATTCTAGATTTTCAGGTTATGGAAATCCAGCTAGTAAAGTCTCCAAATATTCCAAACTTGTTAAAAAAAAAAAAAAAACAAGCAAAACAAACAAAACTGCTGGCTGTTAAGTATTTCAGGTAAGGTATACCTGACTGCCATGGAAACATGTCTGTTCAGGTATCTGTGAATTTGAGCTCTAATTCACTTTAGAAGGTTTCTTTCTGTGGGGTGAGCCCCTGGGTAGAGCAGCTGGACCACTGCCAGCGCATGGTTCACTCTGGGGACACACCACCACACACCACCCAAAGTTCCTACCTCTCCACAATCATGTGTCAATTTCTGCATGATGCTTCCTCGCTTCCTTCTGGGGCTGCAATGATAGGAAACTTCAATCTTTTGTCATTGTCTCATGAGCCCTCCTTTTTCCTTTTATTTTTATTTTTTTTTTTTGGAGGGGGTGATCTTTCTAGTTTGCATTTCTATGATCTATGTTCAAGTTGTTTGACTCTTTCTTCTGTAGTCCCCATGTTTATTCTTCAGGAAATCTTATACATCCTGGGACTGCACTCATATCTGCTGCCTCAGAGAACTCAGGCACCCTCTGAGACTGGGCTGATACCAATGGAAGGAGACCGGGAAGGCTCACTGTCAGCTTGGTGCCCCTTTTCATTCAGGTCTCCTCCAAATTGCTTCTGTGTATGAACCATATACTGTCCAGGTTTTCTCATAGAATATTTAGTGGGAAAGACGAAGTGTATACCACAGTTACACCATCTTACCTGGGATGAGAACCTCTGAGGCTTATGTGTTCAAATTAATATTTTAGGGTTGGAAAGCCTTTTCAATAAAGGGCTGGATCATATTACGGTATTCAGGCCTTCAGTCTTAAGGGTCATATATGATTATTGTATTTGAATTTGCTAAAAGACAACTTTTTAAGTTTTTATTTTTTAAATCATGTGTCAGTCTGTGTGGCTATGTGGATGTGAGTATGGGGGCCCTGGAGAGCAGAGGCTTCAGATTCTCTAGAGGTGGAGTCCCTGGAGCTGTGAGAACCCTAAGTGGGTGCTGAGATCTTGGGTGAATACAGCTTCTCCTCTGTGTCAGCACCACACCCCTGGAGATGTCAGATCTACTATCGACACACTACACCTCCTATTTTTAACATTCTACAGTACATTTTCTACTCTCTATAATCTCCTCATTTATGACATTTACACTGCACTACACTAAAAATAATACAAGGGACAGTGAATTGGCTGGAAAGAATGAGTTAAAGAGGATATGGAGATGAGCCATGAGCCAATGGCTTGCTTCCTTTCTGTGGAGATATGCCATTAGTCAATGGCTTGCTCCCTTTCTCTGAGACATTTGATGGTATCTGACAAAATATTCCTTGCTATCTGCTGTTTTAATTTATAGACCTAGTTACTGTAAAATAAACCTTCAAATTCCAGTTCCTACAACATTCACCCTTGTTTAACTGAACACCAACATGTTCACTTTTCCTGTTCTAACGTGTTCACTGTCCTGAGAGCTATAGTTTCAGCAGAGGATCCGACTATGTGTATGTCCTTACCTTGTGCTTGTTTATTTTTGTTACACTGCACTTTGTTTTTATCAGATGCCAGGTGGAGAACATTCTTGCCACAAGACACCTCACTATTATATAAACAAGCAGAGTGATGCCCGTGAATGGACCATGTCTACAACTTCAAACATGTCTTTTACTTTAAGAAGAAAGCAAAAAAAAAATAGTACATCAAAAGGGCTACCTCTATACCGCACAGTTCAAAGCCCCAAAAATATATATAACCCAGACAAGACAAACTAGTTAAACCAGGGCTTGGTATCTTCTGTGTAGACAGATTTCAGCTGTCTGTCCTCTTTCTTCTTTCACAGAAAACAAGCTTAAGTTTGACTATTTATATAATGAATTATATAAATGCATTAAAAGGATATTCTTCATAATTTCATCCATTTCTAGTAAAGGCTTTACAATTTATTCTTAAATATTCTAGATTTTATGTACTAATCATATATCAATAAATTAAATAAGTGTAACTTTTAGAGTAAAAACACAATTGCATTCATATTTTAAAAACAGGTACTTTCTTTTTGTTCTTTTTTGTATCTTGAGACCAAGTTTCATTCTGTAGCTTGGCTATGCAGAAACTTGTGATTCTCCTCCATCAACCACCTAAGCACTGGGATTACAGGCATGCACTAGCATGCCCAGCTCAGGTAATTTCTTAAGAATACTTTGTTTTCTATTATAGACTCGATTTCATGTGCATATATGTGTACATGTGCAGGGGAATGTGTCTATATGGGCTTCTGTGTGGAGCCCACCTCTGTGTGGCTGTTTCTTTTAATAATACTCCACCTTATTTTTTTTTTTTAAACAGTCTCTTACCGAACCTCAAGTTCAACAATTTGGCAAGACAAGGTAGCCAGAGCCACAGAGATCCTCCAGTCTCCAGCTCCCTGGCACTAGGATTACAGGCATGTTCCACTGTGTTAGGCTTTTCCATGGCTACTAGAGATCTGAACTCAGGTCTTCAAGCTTGGACAGAAAACATTTACCAACTGAGTCATCTTCCAGACCCCTGACTTAACTTGACTTTATAGTCCACTAGTAGGAATGTGTCTAGCAATATAAAACAAACAAGCAAGCCAGGAAAAGTGTAACTTGCTGCAAGAGTAAACACGCGTGGCATTACTGTAGCGAGATCTGGTTAAACTGCATGTCACCCAGAGGCACAATCTCCTACCAGCTATGAAGTACAATGCAAACTATATACTAGTTCACATGCATTTTCCACAAATTCAATTCTTTTATGTCTTTCAGGCATGCTGTTGGAAAACCAAAAAAGAGGGAAGAGAATAGGGGGTAAAAAAAGTAGAGAGATAGTAAGAACACTGAAAAAATTCAAAAGGTTATTAAAAGCAGGAAAAAAGATTGAGAGGAAGAAAGCTAAATCTCAAAATAAATATGAAAATTTATAAATTATAGAATTTTGTTTAATGTTAACTAATTCTCAGAGTATTGGAGATAAGCAACTATCTCTTCTCTAGAGATGAAAAGAGAGCAAAGTTACTACAAATGTTCAAAATACAAAGAGAGCCAGTATAATAAGCTGGGTCAGATGCTTTACTATATATACACTATTAACCTTGAGCTAAACCTCTTTTCGTATCCTCTGAGCCAGAGGATGAGGCCCTCTATCCATCCTGGGAACCAAAGACAAGGGCAAGGGGTAGAAGGGAAAGGAAGAGGGACCTCTTAACACTCCATATATACGAGATAAGAAAGTGAGCATCACGGTCAGGGTTCATATATTCCATATATATGGGATATGCATATGAGGACCGTGGTTAGGGTTCATATATTCCATATATATGGGATATGCACATGAGGATCACGGTCAGGGTTCATAAATTCCATATACCTGGAATATGCATGTGAGGGTCACATTGGGGGGGGTTCATACATTCCGTATATGTGGGATATGAAATGAGGATTACAGTTATGATTCATACATTCAAAAAACAAATTTTTATCTGTTTTGTTGATGAATTTGCCTTGATTATGCACACATCTGATATACAATAGGCATGCAATATGCAATAAATAGTCATAAATCTATGAGTCATAACTAACACAACAACTTAGTCAAGAGAAATGTACAAATACATATACAAACACTGCATATGCCATCTAAAGTCCACTGCTAATCCCAAAAGGTTTACTAAGGTCAAAACATCTGGACAAAAGGCTTTCCTATTAAGAGTCAAAGCCTTTACTATATAGAACTATATGGGGACATACTCTAAAAATATTCACAATTCTAAGCACTCCTATATCAAAACAATTCCTTGCTTTATGTTTTAGTACCTTTTCAGAATGTTTGAGCACATCCTCCTTTATGGGTTCTGTATTTTAACTTGTTCTAATGCCCAGAAGAAATACTTTGTTTCTGTAACATCTCAAGCCTGTTCTTCCTCAGAACCTTCACATCTCCTTCTCCCTCTCCCAAGAATACCTTCTTTTCCTATAATTTCATAATCTGATCTTTTCAATCAACCTCCATGTAAATGTCACCCCTTAGAGATGCCTTCCCTAAACAAATCCATCTAAATAAGACACCATGCATGCACGCAACTGTGCATGCATGTGCACATGGACACAGACACACACACACACACAGACACACACACACAGATGCACACAGACACACACACACAGACACACACACACAGAGACACACACACACACAGACACACACACATACACACACAGACACACACATACACACAGACACACACACAGACACACACACACAGACACACACACACACACACACACACACACACACACACACACACACACACACACAGACACACACCACCACCACCCCAGCTGCTGCTTAAGCACATACATGGTTTTATGTAGTATCTATAGTCTTAGCATTTGAAGGCAAGCACTTTTGGGTTTATTCACAGTACCATACCCTACAGTTAGGAAGTTGTTAAAAATCAGGAGAGTTCAAGGATAGGTCTGTGTGCTTTGTGATGGACAGAATAGTAAGGAAGGAACAAATACTGAAGGGGCAAAGTATCAAAATGGCCCACTTAGGTACCACTGGAAAGATCCTTTTATTTGTACTCGTATGCTGTGTTACTAACCTAAGTTACTAACTCATGGGATGAAAGGAAGGAAAAGGTACAATAGAGGGAATGAAAGCAAAGTAACAGGGAGGGAGGAAGTTGTTTTGGACAGAACATAACATGTGCTTTTAAAAGGAGCCAGACCTTCTGTGCTTGACTATCAACTTGCTCAAAGCAAACCCCAGGTAAAGAATTCTCTCTGCTCAGCATTCTCCTTTTGCAAAGGAAAGAAATTAACTAGTGTTAAGGTTTTATAAAGCAACAGATTCCAAGAAATGTATGGTGCTTCATGTTTACTTCATTATCTGAAATATTGTGAGTAGGGGCTAATTTCTAAGATCACAAGGAATCTCTGATAGTATGAGATAAATGAAAAACATGAATAGTTCTGGTCTTTTATGTTATAAAACAGTACAGTGAAAACCATTTAAAATTTCATGTGTGTGGAAATTCACATTTGTAAAGAATTTATAGGCAAATTGTAATAAAAGCAATATGACATTGGCATAAAAACAGACCAATAAGACAAAATTGAACTCTAAAAGATGAATACATATAACTTCTGTCATTTAGTATTCTACAAATATGCCAAAAACACACACTAAGAAGAGAAAGCATCTTCAACAAATGATGCTGAGGAAACTGAATGTCCACTTGCAGAAGAATGAGATTATACCTGCATCTATCACCTTGCACAAAAACTAACTGCACATGGATCAAATTCCTAAATTGTAAGCCTGAGACACTGAAACTACTAGACGAAAATATAGGCAGTACCCTACATGAAATAGATATAGGAAAAGACTTTCTGAATAAGAATCCATTTGCCCAAGAGTAAGTGGCAAGTTGGACTTCATGAAACCAAAAAGCTTCTGAAACAGTTTCTGTACAGCTCAAGAAACAACCAACCAGGTGGAGAGGAAGCCCACAGAATAGGAAAGAATCTTTGCCAGCTATAAATGAGACAGTGGACTAAAACTCAGAATATACAAAGAAAACTAAAGAAAAACAAAGAATCAAAAAAATCAAGCGACAGATTAAAAAACTGAGCCTGGGACCTAAATAGAAAGTTTAAAGAGAAGGAGGCTAAGAAATACTTCAAAAAAAATGCACATCATCCCTAGAAATTAGAAAAATGAAAATCAAAACAACTTTGAGATTTCACCTTACCCTAATCAGAATGGCAAAGATCAACATAACAACCAACATGCGGTAGAGGGGTGGGGGAAAGGGAACCTTCATTCACTGCTGGTGAAACTGCACACTGGTCACAGTGACTCTGGAAGAGTGGAAAATCCTCCAAAAGCTAAAAATAAATCCACCACAAGACCCAGCCACACCATTCCTTGGCACATGCCCAAAGGACTCGTCATCCTACTCTACAGATACTTGCTCAGCCATGTTCACTGTTTCTTTACTCACAATAGTTAGGAAGTGGAAACAACCTAAGCATACCTCAGCCGACAAACAGATAATGAGAATGTGGTTCAAACACACTACGGAATACTATTCAGCTGTAAAGAAAATTCAATCATAAACTTTGCATTTAGTACGGAACTAGAAAAGATCATATTGAGTGAGGTAACCCACAACCAGTAAGACAAATGCCACATGCTCATCTAATGTTCCTACCTCCAAATCTTCAGATGTGAGTATATAACGAGGAAAGTAAAAAGGGACCATTGTGGTGGGGGTGGGGAGAGCAACAGAGAAGGGAAATAGCAGTACACAAGTAAGCTGATGGGAAAAGGGGACACCAGGGATTCTAGTTAGGGAGAAGGAAGGGAGATAAATATAGAAGACAGTTAATAACAGTAAGGGTGTCTAAAAATGTCACAATGAATCATACTATTGACTATCTACCTAAAATTACCTATAATAGATGTAAGTCAGTGTATATATATATACATATATAATTTAAATGAAAAATTTCCAGCTGGGCTGACAATGTTCCCTCAAAAAAAACCAAGACCATATAACAAAACCCCAACACCAGGCATGAGAAGTTCTCCTTCGAGTTGTTGGTTAGAATTGCCCAAGAGACTCCAAAAATATTATATGCTATTGCTACTGCCCTTGGTTGCACTCCCTACCCCCAGAGGTAAAAGGTAAGTCCCTATGGCTGAAGACCCCATACACTTCAGATACAGGGCCCAGAGGTCAAACTGACCTGGATGCCTCTTCCCTGAGGACTGGCTTTCATGGTACCAGAAGACACCATGCAAACTTTCAAGCAAGAGACATAATCAATAGCCGTGCCTAGCTATGACACCTGTGAACTACAAAAACCCCAAGGGTGCAACAGTGGTACACATAGCTTGGCAGTAACCAACACCTCTCTAACTGGTCCACTCAGCAAGAGGGAAATCACGTCTGGTAATGGGAACCTAGTCAACTACCCAGTGCTGGGGAAGTCATGGACCTTGGAAGAGAACCTACGGCTACCGATTTACTAAACCAGCACATTCCAATATTTGTTCCAATTATACATATTATTATATGTACATACAATTCCAATTATACATAACCTACCAAACTGACAAAAATTGTTAAGTTTGTTAACATTCAACAGCCATGAGAATAAGAAAAGAACTGTAAGTGCATTGCTGTATGAATTATATATTAGTGTGTTCACTCCAGATCACTATCTGGAGTGATTATAACATTCTATGTGCATATGCTATGCTTCAAGACATTTACCTTAAGTTATGCTTGGGAAATTTTGGCAAGATTTGGTTGTAAGAATTTCATCACAGTGTCATGTACACAGCAAAAACTGGATAGACACGAAAGGCCCACCAAGAGGAATTGCTTAGGGTACATAATGGAATATAATAGTACAGGCGTTAAAAGGAACATGGTATGGACAGAGAAAGTGACAAGTTATTTTCATCCATACCAAGAAAATTGCAGGACAGTGTTGTGTGTCACAGCAACATATTTAAATTAATTTTAAAGGGGTATTTATGTTTTAGACCTTAATATTTCTAGAAGGAAAAAAATGCACACCTGTGTCCCTGGGGGAGGTGAGAAACTCCTGTTGTTTCCCATGTAGTCCTGTCTTTCTAGTGTTATGCTTTAAGCCTTTCACCTGAAATGTGATACTTTCATTTTCAACCAATTATGCTTCACGCCAATACAAAACAGGTGGCGATCACAAGACAGTAAGTAATATACATGATTAAAACAAAATATTCAAACAATAGCTTCTTTTACCTTCATTATATTCAACAAATAAGTTGAATGACATTTTTGCTGATATGAAGAGTTGAGTTGATCCCATACACATAACCAAATACATGAATACATAAGTTTTGGGTACAAATGATAAGAAAGATTCAGAAAGAAACTGGCTAGCTATAAAAACCATTCACATAGTTCAGGGAATAGAGGCTGAGCTTATGACACTAACTTGTAAGAAAATAAAGACCCAGCATTCAGCTGGTTCTATTTATCACTTTGATACAGAAGAAAATCTAGTTTAAACTACTCGTGCTGCACTCCACACTGCAGTACTAGACCTGGCTCTGGGAGAAGTATTCCCCTGCAGACCCTTTCCAGGCCATCACAAGGGGCATCAAAGTGGCTGAGCTAGGCCAGGCTGGCTCTGGGAGAAGTATTCCCCTGCAGACCCTTCCCAGGCCATCACAAGGGGCATCAAAGTGGCTGAGCTAGGCCAGGCATGGTGGCGCACGCCTTTAATCCCAGTACTTGCGAAGCAGAGGCATGCAGATCTCTGTGAGTTCGAGGCCAGCCTGGTCTACAAAGAGGGTGTTACACAGAGAAACCAACCCTGTCTCAAAAAAACAAAATAATCAAAGTAATCATAATAATATAAAATTTTAAATATAAAATAAAATTTATTTTCATTTATAAAAATAAAATAAAATGGCTGAGTCCATAACACAGTTTCACTCTGGCTAACAGAAACATAAGACAAATTCCTTCTATTCACACTCATAACCTTACTAAGTAGAAACATCTTTATAGATGGAAGTAAAAAATTTATTCTGTAGCAAAAAAGTTTTTTAGGTTTAACAGGCTACATCCAATCTTTGTGTCTTTGTACAAGTGTCCAACACTAAAGACCATTATTAACTCTCAGACGATATAAAAACAAGCCTTAGTCATGACCAAATTTGGCGTACTAATTATTCTTTATTGCTCTCCTGCTTTTTATCCAAAATGAGGCCCCCAGACATGTGTCATGTGATGCTATTAGTGTTCTTTAGTCTACATTCATTCTATGAATCATATTCTCATTAATATACAGGCTGGGGGAAAAGAAAAAACCACGTCTTCAATATTCCCAACCATATAATAAAAATAACACTATGCATGAAAATCCCATTACATCATTATATATAATTTGAAAATTTTAAAAAGTTTTAATGTTATCTCTGATAATACTACATTTTTATAAATTGTTTTGTAATCAAATACAATAGTAAATAGTTGAATACCTTTAAAACAATTTTGTTGTTATACTTTTTATCTTTAATGACTTTACTACAGTATAATTTTCAATCTCTAATCACTTGTGATTTTCTAATGTAAAATTCAACAGTTTCTAGTAAGCTTATCAAGATATGCTACTGTCATAAATCAGAATTAAATGACTTCATCATCCCAGTCTGACCTTCACATTCGCTTTCTTGTTGTGAAGTGAATCAGGTATTCACAATGCTTACTTACTCCCACTCTCACCCCAAGCAATCATTAATGTTTTTAATTATAACTCCCACCCCGATACATTTTAAATAAATATTTATTATGTCTGTGGTTTCTAAATCTGGATTCTTTGTTGAAACATGATGTTTTCTTGGTTCACCCATATTGTATTATATATAGCTTGTAACCTTTTTGTTGTTATTAGATGTGTTATTGGATATGCTACTTTTTTTTAAGATTTATTAAATCTTTGGGATTGTCTTACTTAGGGTTTCTATTGCTGCGATGAAACACCATGACCAAAATGAAAAGGGTTTCACAGTCCATCACTGAAGGAAATCAGGACAGGAATTCAAGCAGGGCAGAAACCTAGAGGCAGGAGCTGATGCAGAGCCCATGGAGGGGTGCCATTCACTGGCTTGGTCCCCATGGCTTGCTCAGCCTGCTTTCTTATAGAACCCAGGACCAGCCCAGGGATGGCACCAACCACACTGGGCTGTGCCCTTCCACATCAACCACTAATTAAGAAAATGCCTCACTACCAGACCTTATGTAGGCATTTTGTCAATTGTGGTTTCCTCTTTTCAGATCACTCTAGGTTGTGTCAAGTTAACATAAAAGTCACCAGCACAGGACTGGAGATGGATGAGCAGCTGGGAGCATCTACAATTCTTGTGAGGGTCTGAGCATGGTTCCCACCTAGAGGGTCATATCGCCTTTAACTCCACGTCCAGGGGTCCCCTGCAGATTCTTACATGCACACAGTGCACATACATACACTCAGGCACAATCATATACACATGACACATTTTTTAAAGATTTATTTTGTTTTCATTTATGTGTATGTGTGTGGGTATATGTGTGTGCAGAAGCCCAAGGAGGCCAGAAGGGGGCAACCCAGGGAGGTGGAAGCAGTTGTGAGCCACCCTACATGGATGCTGGAAATCAAACTTAAATCCTCAGGAAGGGCAGCATGTGCTCTTAACCACTGAGCCATCTCTCCAGCTAAATTGTAAAGTACACAACTTAGTTTTGAGATACATTTACAGTCATGGAACTACCACTAATCAGGATAATTAATCACTTCAAATATTCATTATGTTGTTCTGTAATCCCTACTTCCTGCTCCTCCCTGCCCATCTCTGTCCCCAAGGTAACCACTAGCTGTCTATCATTATAAATAGGCTAACATTTGTTAGAATTTTATGTAAATAGAATTGTACAATATATGCTGCCCTTTCCTGGCTTATTTCACTCAGCATACATTAGCATATATGGAGTTTATTTATTACTTTTGTTTATATGGCTCCTGTGATGGATATTTATTCCAACTAGGGAATATTATAAACACATCTGTTTCAAAATCTCTCTTTGAACATATGTTTTCATTTCTCCTAAATACATGGCTAAAAGTGGCATAGCAGAACTGGGCAGTAGGAGGAAGTTCAGCTTCTTCACAAATTACCAAATTGCTTGCCAGATTGCATCATTTTTTATTGAAAAATTTTTATTTTGTGAATTTCACATCATGCACCCTGTTCCCTCCCATCTCCCATCTCCTCCCAGACCCACCCTCCACCCTTGCAATCTGTCCCAGCATAAAAAATAACAGCTCATTGTGGAAGCTGCAACGTATCTCAGTATGTCCCACAATATTCCCCTTTGTCTACACATTCTGCTTGCATTTGCATTGTAATGACTCCTTGGTCTGGTACAAGGCCCCTGCTTTCTGCTGTTCTGTCAGTACTGGAACCTCAATGGAACTCCTCTCAGATATGCCACAACTGTCCTGTGTCATGGAGATCCCACAGTCCTGGGTTGTGGAACTGACCTCTTCTTGTACTCCAGCAGTTCATCTATGGGGTAGATTTGGGGTGGGCCAGTTCAAAGCCCTGGATCTGGACCTGCAACCCCCACTTGCATGGCCAGTTCTACTATGGAAAGGTACAGGGCTGCTCTCCCAAGTTCTGCAGCATAAGAGGGGCAGGGACAGCCCCTCTCCTGACCTTGTGACCCCATCTGGGCCAGATCTCCTGTTGGCCAATGATGGTGAGGGAAAAAGGGAGGAGAGGGCATCTCTCCCTAGCCAAGACCACCACATAGCAGACAGAAGGCAGGGTTGGCTCTCCCACACTCACTCTCTCAGGGTTGGGTCACCCACAACCCCCATATCTAGTACCAACTGTAGTATGCTACCCAGGCAAGGTGCAGGGCTTGCTCTCCCAAGTGCCACGTTGCATCGTTTAAAAAGCTGAATTTTCACCTGAACTGTGTGTACGTGGTCCAGTCCACTATGTCTTCACCAACACTTGGTATGGGGGGGAGTAGTTTAATTCATCCAGTAGATATGTAATGATAACTCTCTGTGTTTTAATTTACTTTGCCCCAATGATTATTTCATGTTTTGTTTGTCATCTGTCCTATGCCTTTTAAATGTTCAAATCTTCCACCAATATAAAAATACTGGGTAGTTTACTGAGCTTAGAAAGCTTTTTTATGTATTCAGGAATTACAGGCATGATTTGCTATGTTTGTATATATATATAAAATCATAATCTTTGCACTGTCTTTTAGAGATCAGGTGCTTTCAGTTTTATACAGAACCACTTACCAACTTCTTCTATGAGTAGAATTTTTTTATGTGACATCTTAAAAAAAAATCATTCCATAATCCAACTTTTTCTTCTAAAGTAATCAATTTTAGGCTTCATATTTAATACTTTGCATTTACCTTTTTATACATATTGAGTATTACATGTGCTTTGAAATGTAGGTTGGTGTTGATTTATTACAGATAAATATCCAACTGCTTTGGTGACTTTTCTTGGGAAAAGTACGGTTTATTTACTCAAAGTGTTTTTAATTGGCTGAAAAAAAGTTGTTCACACACTCCTATCTTTTTTTATCTCTATTCTTTCCATTAATTGTTTTATTTCTTGACACCAATAATCAGAATGTCAAAAGAGCTTTATAAATATATTTTGCTTATTATTTGAGACATTATCATTCTGCAGCCTGGCTGGTCTGAAACTCAGAGATCCACTGGAGTCTATACCCTGAATGCTGGGATTAGAAATGTGCCATCATGACCAGCAAGTTTTGTAAATCTTTAATTCTGTTATTATTCAAAGTTGTTCTGACTATTTTAGGCCCTTTGTATTTCTGTGTGCATGACATGTATGCACATGTGCATGCAAGCTGCCAGGCATACATGAAGGGCAGACGTCAATCTTGGGCAGCTCCCTCAATCACTCTCCATATTATTTTCTGAGAGAAGATGTCTCACTGAAACTAGAGCTCCCAATTTGGCTATTCTGATGGGCCAGTAGGCCCTAGCAATCTTCCTGTCTCTGCTCCCAAAGCACTGGCAGAAGAGATGCATGCCGCCATGTCCAACTTTTTATGTGGATGCTGAGGATCCAATCTTAGGTCCGTGTGTAGTGTAACAAGCACTCTGCTAACTGAACCAACCCCCACACTCAGCCTTTTGTACGTCTATGTGCGTTTATAATTAGTTAACTAATCTTTAAAAAACTGACTGGAACTTTGAGAGTGCAACCAGTCAACCCAGCTTATCTTTAGTCGAACTGGTATTGCAATTCATTCTACCACTACACAAACTACATCTCACCATTTATTTAAACTTCAATTTCTCTCAACTATGTTTTGATGTTTTCAGTATATGGACTACTCATATCCTTAGATTATTCTTAAGTACTCCTTTGACATTATAAGTCAAATTCTATATTTAAATTTTTAATTTAGAATGTTACTGTTAAACAGAAACATAGCTGAGTTTTATGCCTTAAATGTGTATCTCCAACATATATAACTGCTTTCTTTGTTTTAATAGCTAGATCAGATTATCTGTAAACAATGAATCACACTTTCTATTCTAGATGACTTTAACTATGTTCCTTGCCTTACTGTATTGTCTAAAAGTCAGCAATGTTCAACATAATGAATGTTGAAGAAAAGCAGATCTCAGGAAGAAAGTAGGATTCAGGTGTTTGTCACCAAGCATGATGTCACCTGTTGGTTTTTCTGGGATATCCTTTATGAAATTAAGGACATTGGGCTCAGTGTTAGGCACTGAGTTTGGTTCTCAGCACCCATACTGGGCGTTTACAATTGCTTGTAATTCTAACACTCGGGAGATCTGATGCCATCAACCCCTGCAGGCACCTGTGTTCATATGCACACACCACTTCACATATATACATATAATTAAGAATAAACATATAAAACTTAAGGAAGAGTAAGGGCACTGACTGATTAGTGGGAGGTTCTGTAGCTGAACAAGGATCCTGTGTAGTAAGCATGCGCTCCACCACTAAGGAGCACACTGCGCTCTACCTGATTTTTATCCCTTGTGTGTTGAGACTTTGTAACCTGCATTTTGATTCTAGATTCTATGAAAATGACTTTTGGGTTTCAGTTCATTAATATAGTGAATTACAATAACTATTAAATGTTAATCCAACCTTGAATTCCTAAAATAACTATTTGGTCACTGCCACGGTTTAAACAGTGTTAGTCCCCTCCAAGACTCATGTTGAAATTTTCCTGCCCCTGTGGCAGTGCTGGGTGTTGAGTCTCATGAAGTCACGAGGTTAAGAGGGACACTTGTCTTATAGGAGGGGGATTCACCCTCTAGACAACATGTTATTATAAGGCAAGGCACCTTCTCATGCCTTTGCCTCTCAGCACAGCTCGCATACCCTTCCATTTTTCTGCTGTGACACGGTGTACCCGAAGTTCTCACCATATACCAACACCATGCACTTGGACTTTGCCATCTCCAGAATCACATGCTGACAAAAGTCTCTACTTTTTATATATCACCAGTCTCAGGCATTCTGCTGCAGTAATAGAAAAATGGACTTAGGCAACCAAAGTATTTGATAGAAGTGGGTTAAAATGCTATCTCCATAAATGACTACACTCTAGTTTTGTTTGTGTAGTTTTGATTTCAAGGTATGTCTCACTGCTTCAGGTGGGCAGGTAATCCTGTCTCTGCTAGTCCATCTTAGCCAAAAGTATCTGCTACAAAGTTGCTGTTATTGTCATATTCACTCCCTTCTTGGCTAAGTATTACCTACCATGACCCATTACTATCATTCTACAGATGGAGAAATAGGAAATGGGGGAAAGAAAGGCCCAGAGTGCAATGAGAAACAGTGGTTGTTGCAAAAGCATGGAATTAGATTTGAACCACAACAACAGGAATCTAAATTCCACTCTATTAGCCTTCCACTATAGCAAAGCTCTTCTTTAGTATTTAAATTTTTTTTAAAACACATAGACATCTTTTTAAAAAATCACGACAAAAAATTTGCAAAAAAGTCACACAGTCTGAGTAGGACCCATATTTTATTCACTATGGTATCTATTAAAGAAAAAAAGAGACACTGGTTTCTTACACTGTAGTACCTACTAACTATTAAACTATTAATATATATTAGCTTCAGAATATACTGAAAATATACCTTAAGAAAAAGCAGATTTAATCCAGCTAGGAAGAGTTCTATAAAGATATAATAATCCTCAAAGACAAAATAATTACAGTGATGACAGATGTTACCATTTTAAAATTGTATCTAACCCTCAAAAACACACTGAAATGGGCATTACTCTACTATACAGATAGGGGGACATTTGGAACACAACATTGAGAAGTTTTCCTAAAGTCTGCCACCCCTTTCACAGAATGGCAGCCACCAAACAAGTCTCTACAGCTCCAGAAGAGTCTCTGGAGTCTGGGCATTTGGGCTTTGGCTTGTTTGTGTTTGCATTACAACACTGTCAACCTTAAGAAACAAGAAGCTCTGCCAAGGGCCTTTGGGAACACAGAGATTTCAACACCAGAGTCTAGCAGAGCTCAAGCCAAGTATATTCGAGCTGAGCCTTGAGGATAATGAGCCAATGGGACTCACCAATGGCTGCAGGGATCTGCTCTGCTTCCTCTCTAAGACAAGTGGTCCCATCGTAACACTAGTAGAGTGCTTTGTCTAGATTCCTGATAATCTACAGTGAACATAGTTCAGTTAGCTTGAACTACCAACTACCAGCTGGCTCTGATGTGAAACACCTGAGAGTAAAACAAGAGGTAAGAAACCAAATCTAACAGCTATTTGAATTATTTTAACTCTGTGAGCAGAGAACTGAGTCTATATGCCTGAACACATTGCTAAGGTTCAAATACCTACCCACTTCCCCTCTTAGCTACTTCTGTACTTTTATCTATAAAGTGAGGGTGAAGGTTTTACCTCATCTGTGTTTGAGTTCTATCTGATACACAGAAAGCACTATTCTTGCACCCAAGGCTCAGAATCATTGTGGAAGATGGGTTGGAATGACTAAGATACAGAGAAACGGGAAGTGTTCTGTGAAATTGTGTCTCCTAGAAATGTCAGAGAAGCTAAAACAACATGGCCACCTAAACAAGACCTGAGAAGGATGACATCAATACACATGCTAAAGTGGAATGGGAAAAGCTCTGCGTCCTCAACACTACACAGAGAACTGTAGACACTAATGCTGAGGGTGGGAGAGAGACAGTCTTCCCCAGAGAAGAGTGTACCAACTGAACAGTCAATAATCAAATAGTCAGCCCTGAAAACATTATACAAGTAACATTAAATTTGTACATTTACTAATATATACACACTCATGTGCATGTGCACATGTAACACACAAACACACACCATTTAAAGAGGCCATGAATTAGAAGAGAGCAGAGGATTGGATAATAGTAAATGGAAGGACTTGAGGGAGGAAAAGGAAGGGGGAAATAATCTAATTATGTTATAATCTCAAAAAAATTAAAACATTATTAGAAATAAAACTCAACAAAAAGATTTAACAAACAAAATCAGTTAGAATAACACCAGACATTTGGAAGGTATTGTTTAAGTCTTGTTATCAATAAATTGCTACTATTCCTATAGTTATAAGTAGGGAAAAAGGAAAAAATTACATAAACAGGCACTTTTGGAGATTCTTCAGTACAAAGAACAGTTGCAAATAACATAATAATACCTTTAGTGCTGCTCCTCAATGCTTATTCATTTAAGAACAGTTGTATAATTCTAACACACCAATATTCCTAATGTAAGGAACTTGTAAAACACCAACAGAAACAATCAGACACAACTCATTGAAATAAAGCAAATTA
Organism: Lophiomys imhausi; assembly: GCA_907164525.1. Lineage (NCBI taxonomy): Eukaryota > Metazoa > Chordata > Mammalia > Rodentia > Muridae > Lophiomys > Lophiomys imhausi. Next base: position 1,162,107 of record CAJQZJ010033237.1, on the reverse strand, counting down.
ATTCATTATATAGTACTAAATATATATTATGTGCTCAGTCATACACAATGTTCTTCACAGGATCCAAGCCTTACACTTCTTAAAAAACTTAAAATATTAAATTATAAAAACCTGTATATTAGAATAGATAAGCAGCACATAACACAGGAAGAAAGTCTCTTAAAAACTTTGTTTACGTCGGTCATGGGGCACACGCCTTTCATCTCAGCACTTGGGAGGCAGAGGCAGGCGGATCTCTTCAAGTTCAAGGCCAGCCTGGTCTACAGAGTGAGTCCAGGACAGCCAGGGCTACACAGAGAAACCCTGTCTCAAATAGATAGATAGATAGATAGATAGATAGATAGATAGATAGATAGATAGATAGATAGATAGATAACTTTGTTTACATTTATTGTGTATGTATATGTGTTGGTGTATATAAACACATGTACACATGCATGCACCTGTGCTACAACACTCTGGAAGCCAGAGATGGCTTGCAGTTGATTCTCCCTGGAATGAAGAAGCTCTCAAGTACCACTAAACCTGGTAAACTCCACTTACAGAATAAGGTTCTTTATATCTATCTATGCTGGTTTCAAAGGAAATCTCAAATGTCTGTTGTGCTACTTATGGGACATCTAAACAAAAGAGATGCATCTGGAACTTACTGTTGCTATTTTGGTGCTGAGGAAGTTCTGCCTTTCTTCATCTACCATAATTTCATGTCCAGTTTTAAATAATTCAAGCATTTTGGGGATGTCACGACCAATGGAATCTGGTTAGAAAAATCAGAAAAATCCAAAGTTATTACATTATGTAAACAAGTAGCAAAAATGAATGACTGAAATAAGCATGAATCCCATGTGAAGAAACAGTGAATAAGCTGTGGCAGAGAGATATTAGGGTGGTTGCTATGGTCCCCATTTCTAGCTCACGGCCTTGGGTGCTCTTCTCCCACTGGGTGTGGATGAGGGAGGCCTGCAACTTGCCTTCTTTTTTTTTTTTTTTTTTTTATAAATACTTTTTTTTTTTCTTCAAGTTACATCTCAGTCACAATCCCCTCCCTATCCCGCCCTTCCACCCTCTTACCCCCAGAAGTTTCCCCTTTCAGTCCAACAGATGGTTCCTTCTCTTATAACAGTAAGTATTACACAAAACAACAGATATAAATATGCCACATTTATGAGAGTTAAATGGCCCAGTATACCTTCCCAATGTCCAGTTTATACATATTTGGCCCCTGACTTTAACATTCTACTATCTAACCATCTCCATGAGTTTAAAGGTCTATATCTGACTCAACATTCATATTAACTTGCAACACACTTTTAAGAGTATCTTCTTAGATCTATAACACCCTCTTGATTCCTAAACAACTCAAAATTTAACTATGAGACTCTAGCTGTCTATTCTTCAACCACCTCAGAGACCTGAGAGGGATAAATATATCTGCTTATATAGGAAGTGCAGGGCCTGCAGCTTCCAAAACTAAGAAAGGACATACCAATGACTGCCTGGACAGTTCCCATTTTCTCTCCATACATTCCTGCATCAGTCTTCAGCCTTTGGGTCCTGTTTCTCTGACAGACATTTGTTGTAGAGCAGGGATTATGAAGGACTTACCTACCCTGTCTTGGCAGAGTTAGGCTGTCGACTTTCCTGCTACCACAACTGAATAGATCTTTATGTATTGATACAAAATTAAAGGTAACGCTTCCTAATGGTATCATACCTAGAGATACTTAAAAATAAAATGTGAAGCTCTGGCCTCTTGATACCAACCGTCTAAAACGGTCTAGGATAGTTAAGTAAAACAAACTCCTAGTCATGCAAACATGTCACTTTGTTAGCTACTATGACAGTCTATCACAGATATTCTCTAAACTACCCAGTAATCAAGTTGCTAAGAGACAAGCAACATTTGCTTATCTAAATACAAGAGATGGATAGGGCATCTTCAAAAACCCCAAGAGATCTGCAGAATATGGTATTCAAAGATGTTATCTTAAATTAAGATTTTCTTTTTTTTTTTGATATCGAGACATATCAGCGCCTGACAGCACCCCCTATTCTACTCCAAGTAGAAGATAAGCATCGAAGAACCTCCACTGTAAGATGGTTGAATTAGTGGCAAGCCTATCTCTTGGCATGAAAAAACCCCTTGTACCAACTGCAGACAGACTGCTGTCCAAAAAGGACAAAACTTGGTTGCAACTTGCCTTCTAACCAAGAGACAGACTGATATGCACATACGGTTGCATTACATAAAACTACAATGTGTGTCTTGGAGGAGACTCTTCCTTACTGGCTTTGACGAAGCTACAAGGCTGAGTGCTAACATATGGAGAGGACAGTAGAGCAAGGGACTTCAAATCCAACAAGAAGGATGGACCCCTCAGTCCAGCAGCCTGCAAAAAACAGACCTCTGCCAATAAGCATGGAGTCTGGAAGGAGAGAACCAACTTCACAGAGGTGCCCTCTGACCTGTACACATGTACATGTGCCTCCTTTCTAGCATGCACACATACACACAAACACAATTAAAAATGAGTTTTAGTATGAAGTGTTAATGTTAAAGTATACCATAATTATCTTGAAATTTTTAATTTTTATGGAAAAATAAGGTAATTTTCATACAACGTATTCTAATTCAGGTTTCCCCTCCCTCATCTCCTCCCACCTCCCCACCTTTCCAACCCTACACCCACCCTCCCTCCCTCCCTCTCTAGAAAACAAACAGGCAAAAAAGACAAACAGGATTATAAACAAAATGAACAACAAAGAGCAGGAGAAACACACACATGCATACACACACACACACACACACAGATATATACAGATACACACACAAACAGAAACATACAAAGAGACATAAAGACACACAAACACACCATAAAAACTCAAAGTCTGAAACCACAACACACAATCAAAAGACCAGTAAGGTTAAAAAAAAAAAGCCCAGACAAAGCACTGAGGCAAAAAAAATCTCCAAGTACTCTTAAGTTCATTTTACTGCTGGGCCTGGGGCCTGCCTAGAGGAGTAGTTTGTATAACCATTGAGACACCCTTGGAAAAACTATTTCTTCCTCTGTGAGAGGTTGTTAATTAAAGAGCGCTTCTTGGTTGGGGATGGGGCTCATGCCTACTTTGGCATCCCAGCAATGGAATCTGCCAGGTTTGGATCTGTACAGGCCCTGTGCATGCTGCCACAGTATCTATGAGTTCATGTGTGACTGTCCTTTCGTGTCTAGAAAACGCTGTTTTCTTGGTATTATCTGTCCCCTATGGCTCATAAAGTCTTCCTACTTTGCTCTACTGCATAATTCCCTGAGCCATTGGGGATCTGATAGAGATCCCACTTAGGACTGACTATTCCAAGGTCTCTGGCTCTCAGCACATAGTCCAGCAAATACAGTCTCTGTATTTGTTCCTGCCTCCTGCAGGAGGAGGCTTCTCTAAGGATGGCTGAATGAGATGCTGACTTATGGGTAGAGCAGAATGCTGGGAAGAGTATTTTATTTCTCCTTTTCATTCTTTTTGATTCTGTTTCATATATTTTGGGGCTCTGTTTGTAAATGAGTATGTACCTTTATTATTACAGATTATCCAACTTTTTCTCCAGTATCAGTTCTCATCTTAAAGATTTATTTTGTCTGGCACTAATACAGCCAATGACATTCTCTTACTCTTATTTTTTCATGGTTTATAATCATCCACAATTTCACTTTAGTCTATTTGTGTTTAAAGTGTTTCTTCTACAGACATTGTACAATTAGTTTGCTTTCTCCCTACCTCATAAAGTGCCTTTTGGTTGGAGTATGTAGTCCATTCCAACTGACATAACACATAACTGGAACTAGAAATTTATGTGTTTTCTTCTATCTCATCATGCTTGTTCCTCTGTTCCTCCTATATATAGCAATTTTTTTATCTTAAACAAAATAATGTCTCTTTATTCTACCATTTAGATTTAGGCTCTGTGCCTTTTAAACATGCTGTGGTGATTACAATGCTCACCTTTTGTAAAATCATAAACTACTCCATGTTAATACATAAGATGCACCGGCTAATCTTTCTTCCTCTGCTATATTTACTTCGTGATGACTGTCATGCTAAAAAATGGTTGACTTCCTGTATATCTGTCTTTAAGACATTATCCAAAAAGAAAGCACAGAATCATTCCAGATTCTTTTACATTTCATATTTAATCAGTAATTTTTGTTGATTCTACCTCTTCAACATCCCTCAATTACCTTCTTCTGTCTTCACTGCCATTGCCAAACTTATTCTTTCCTCTTTTATCTGGACTACAATAGCCTCTCTAATGTTCTCCATTTAATGTCTGCCCCGCGACTTACATGCCCCCAGAGAATTCATTCTGATAAGAAAACCATATCTCATGGTTCTGAACATGGTTTTCAATGGTTCTCATCTACAAAGAAGATAAAATCTAATCTCTGTGGAATGGCACAAAAAGCCCCTATGACTGGCCCACTGACTATCACTGTCTAACCCCATTAACCACTACTATCTGATAACACTCTCCAAATGACAGAAAGCAGCTTAAAATTCCTGAATATACTCACTCTTGCTTGACTTTTTTACATTAATGAAACCATTTCTTCTGTCTAAAATGCAGTCCGTACATGTTAGGAAACCAAATACCTATTCATGATTAACCTCTCAACTGCTATCTTCTTTACATAATTTGACTCTCAGAAGTAGTTACTCATCCCCATAAATATGCTGTGTATTTCCCAATACCCAGGGCACTTTAATATTTAAGTGTATTCTTCTCTGTCCCTTTTGTCAATATGTATTTTCTTAAAAATATGAACTATCTTTTAATCTTTCAATTCTCAGAACACAGCTGGCACTCAATAATGACCCACTTAACTTAACAAACAGGCCATAATTGTACAACTGACACTGGAAGCACATATAAGTTCCCCAAAGCAATCGTGCAAATGAAAAACCACTTTTAAGAATCATAAGAACTTGGTCTACATACAGTATGAATTTTTTGTATACCCACTTTCTGCTAAGCTCTGCTTACATTATCAAAGAAAATTATTGCACATTTGTTAGCATGAAACATGTTTTGTAGATAAGAATTAATAGGGGGCTGGAGAGATGGCTCAGCAGTTAAGAGCACTGGCTGCTCTTCCAGAGGACCCAGAGTTCAATTCCCAGTACCTACAATGGCAGCTCACAGCTGTCTATAATTCCTGTTCCAGGGGATCTGACACCCTCATACAGACATACATATAGTCAAAACACCAATGCACATAAAATACAAATAAATAAATTATTTTAAAAGAATAAATGGTTCTCGGTGATTTGTTGCCTCTAGTTCCTTATTACAAAGGTCACAGCAAGGGACAAAGCTAAGGCTCTGAGAAGTGTGTGCTCTCTGTTACTCCACTCTGTTTTCTGGCAGGGACAAATGTCAGATTGTCATGGCTCTGATTTGTCCCCCTGACACACACTTGCTCTCCACTTTCTTTTATCTGTGTGTTTCACACTCTGTCACTTTCCTCCTCGCCTTTCTCTCCCTTTAAAGCTCTCAGCTGTTTCCACAGTAAGCACAATTCAGTCCTTCACTCTAATGTATCTTTTTTCTTTTACCACAGAAAACAAGCAAGGAAGCAAATAAGCAAGGAAAGAAGTTAGGAAGGAAGAGAGGAAGGAATCTAGGAAGGAAAGAAGCAAGTTAGAATTGAACATGCTTAAGTTTTAGGAAACTGTGAAAACTAAGAACTAAGATTTGAATTTGGGAGAAACAAAGACCTGTGACTACACTAGGAGCCCTATTTTAGGTAACTGTGAGAGGTGACTAGAAGTAAAAACAATGTTTGGTAAAGAAGTGGGGGCAACAAATTACTGAAGCCTACTACTTTTAAAGACTGGTATAAAGACAAAGAACTAAGATTGTACAAGGGCACCTCAACCAAACGAAGGCTTGAATGGCAGGTAAGTGCTCTCTGTTGGACTAGACAGATCTGGGTGTGATTACATGCTGAAATTAACTGCAGAAAGTAAAGCTGCTAGTTCCATGACATCAAAGGCTTTCCCTCTGTTTAAAGTCATCACCATATCCAGTTAGGTATATGCCAGATGTTCAATTAGTATAAACACAATTATATCTTAAATGTATAAATTATACTTAATCCATGGTTCAGTTGAGTTATTAACTCTATCTTCTTTCAACTGAATACTTCATTAAATGGTCATTAATTGCACAAACATTTATTTTAGGCCACAAGACAATAGCAACAGATAAAAATTAAGGGATCTTTACTCTAATAGTAGGAATTGAACACACTGCAGACAGACACAGAAACAAATAAATAAAAAATAAACAAACCCAATGACCCAAGAAAGTAAAAAGCTCAGCATGTACACATGTGAGAAACAACAGTCTCTAGGACTGAAATAAAGAAAACAGTTCACAGGAAGATTATCCTTAAGACAGCCATAGTTAATCTATTATTATAACAGTGCCAACTCCTTCATTTCACATATGAATAGTGTTTAAACTAGTATGGGGGGGTAGAAACTCGTTTTTTCATTTTTCTTCATATACCCTAAGAGTTCAACTTCACTAATGGAAGTAACACTTGGAAGCACAAAATGTTATTTGAAGACCTGAAGAGTACTTTAACTTTTTATATAACTTTAGCATTTCTGAGTCTTGTGTATACAGCCACCTCTTTACAGAAAGCAGACACAGGAGGATCCCTGGAGCTCACTGCCCAGCCAGCCTAGCCAGGCTTGGTGAAAGATCATGGCTCAAAACATAAGGTAGACAGTGACTGAGGAAGACACATCTACCTCTGGCTTTCACATGCATGCACACATATGTGTACACACCTCAATATATGTACATATGAACAAACACCCACATCACATTAATGGAAACATGTCTATATTGACGAAGGGGCAGCAAAACAAGTCAAATTCCTTTCAAGCAAGTTTCAAATATTTTTCATAAAAATGAAAAAGAAGTACTAAGAAAACAAGCCAAATGAGAATTTGAAAAAGTGAAATTGCCTATAGTTATATAAGTAATTAAAATAAAATAAAACATGCTTTGAAATGTGTACATTTGAAACACGTGGAGATGGTCACACCCACTCCTGTTAGTAAAACTGAGACAACAGGTAAAACAATGAGCTCAGCTTCATAATTTCTATTTTACCTTAATGTGTTTTGTTGGATCTAAGAGGAATCAAATATTCTAAAACGAGAATCTGAACAATGTCTAAAAATGCACAATACAAGTTCCATCTGTTCTCATGCACATCTGGTGTGTTCTGTTTGAACATTCTGACAGGCTAATAGTTTGTTTTCATGCTTTAAGAACACAAATGTTTTGCTGGTTCTGCTGAGCAGACCCTGTGGGGGTGAAATAAAATGTCAGAGAAGGGGGATACTGTCATTCTTCCAGGAGCCTTGTTAAAGTACACAGTCGGGAGGACGGACACACACAAACACACACACACACACACACACACACACACACACACACACACACACACGGTCAGTCGAAGGTGTGGTTCATTATAAAAGCAGAAATAAAGTAAATCCCCTTGATAAAAATAAACACCTTAACAGGAAATCTGCTATTTGGAATACAGAAGTTATCTGAAAACCTTTTAGACTTAAAAAACAAAAACAGCTAATGAAAAGAGTAACAGAAATGGAACCCGGTGGGAAAAGAGAAGAGAGCAACAAAGGCAGCAGTTAGTAGTGTCTGAGAACCTGCTGGGCAGTACAGCATGGCTGACAAGCACAGGCGGACACCTCAGCCTCACCTTTCACTGCCTCCATTAGGGCCACTGGCTGCCACTTGAGCTTAATTAGAAATAAAAACTGTTTCAGGGAAGTATTTTCTCTAAGTTTGACTGTAAATCTGTTTTCCCCCCAATAATATTTAATTTCAGTCCTGACTTAGGAAAAATGTGAGTCTGATTCCATAACAACAAAAGGCAGCTGCGATGGAAATCTCTACCAAAAATGTCAAGTCCCCGCCTACACCTAATATGGGTGTGAGTTAATGCAGGCTACAAAATAACAAGACCGTCGGACAATGAAGGAACTTGAGTCCATGTGAACTGGTTTTAGTTAGATCATGACTACATGATATCTTAGTGGCTAATAGGTATGAAGAATTTTAGTTAAGCTTTTATTCTTTAACTCTACTAGAGTTAAAATTTACCAAAACAAATTTTAAAATATTTGTTTTATCTACAATACCTAATAGAAAACAGCCCTTCCCTATAGCACACATCCAGTACTCCTACAACAAATAAAGCTGCTCTTGGAGTGTGCTTGTCAATGTGCTGTTGATTCATTAATGAATCAACTTGTCAGGGGAAATGCCTCGTGTAAAGGTTCAGCACAGTTGACTCTTCACCCGCCTCAACCACTCCCTTTCTATTCAGTCACAAAATCCTAACTGTCTTTAACACTGTACTCTTCATTCTGTTCTCATCATACTTTACACATTACCAAACTACTCTCTTGTAATTGCAGACTAATTGCGCTCCCTACCTCTAGTTTCAATCTAAAACAGTATGTGTCACCCACTCTAGAGAACAGATAATGTCACATCACACCTTACAACAACTAAATAACTCATGCTGAATAGACAACAGGTACATCCTCATTATATCCTAATTTAAAGACTTCCTCAAAACAGCATCAATTCATTCCCAACATCATTTCCCAGTACTGACTTCCCTATCAATGTAGAGCTACCATCTCAGCAGCCAAAAGGGCCTAACTGACACTTCTGGGAGCCTGCCTATACGTTCTACCTACGGCAGTGACTGTGGTTAATAGTCTTTCTACTTATTTCTCAATCAATTCATCCAATTATACTGGTAACAGCTTAAATGTCACCTCATTCACGATGTATTGCTTTGTTCTCCACCTATATTGTAAAACAAAACAAAACAAAACAAAAAACCCAGTGAATACTCATAGTACTTTAGGAATTGATCAATTTATTTCTCTCATTTTATAACACTTGTGTCATTTTAAGTAACAATATTACTTCTCTTACTACATTTCTTTGTTGTTGTTTGGGTTCGGGGGGGCATTGTTTGTTGGTTTGTTTTATCAAGACAGGGTTTCTCTGTGTAGCCCTGGCTGTCTTGAAACTAGCTTTATACACCAAGCTAACCTCTATCTTACAGAGATCCACATGCCTCTGCCTCATGAGTGCTGGGATTAAAGGCATGCAACAGCACATTCAGCTTCTCTTACTGTATTTGCTAAGAAGAGCGTATTCATAAAGAAAAATTCTATGTGCCCCTAGAGGCATTGCAGATGTGACTGCTATGTCACATGTGCATTAGTAGCTGGCAGAGAGTAGAGAGGCTATATCTACATTCAATGTTCTGACCTATGAACATCTGAATGCATAGCAGCCTAACATTACTGGGGGTAAAAAAGCTAGCTGGATAACAACACCACTTTGGTACCATGGGGTAGCCTGAGATGACTACCAGACCAGTACCAGGCAAGCACTGGATGGGCTCCCAGGACAGGAAACAAACCAGAAACTAGGAGAATTCTGCCTGGCCCTGGATGTGGAGGTTGTGGGTAAGCCAGCCCTGAGGGAGTAAGTGCGGGAGAGCCAGTCCTACCTTCTGTCTGCTATGTGGTGATATTCACTTGGGAGAGATGCCCTCCACTCCCTTTCGCCCTCACCACCATTGGCCAACAGGAGATCTGGCCCAGATAGGGTCACAAGAGCAGGAGAGCTGTCTCTGCCCCTCACATACTGCAGCACTCGGGAGAGCAGGCCCTATATCTTTCCATAGTAGAACTGGCCATGCAAGCAGGAGGTTGCAGGTTCAGAACCAGGGCTTTGAGTTGGCCCACCCCAACATCTACCCCATGGATGAACTGCTGGAGTGCAAGAAGAGGTCAGTTCCACAACCCAGGACTGCAGGATCTCCATGACACAGGACAGTTACGGCATATCTGAGAGGAGTTCCTGTGAGGTTCCAGTACTGACAGAGTAGTGGAAACCAGGGGCCTCGTACCAGACCATGGAGTCATTATAATGAACATTTGCAAGCAGAAAGTGTGGATAAAGGGGAATATTGCAGGACATACTGAGATACACTGCAGCTTCAACAATGAGCTGTTTTTTTTTTTTATGCTGGGACAGATTGCAAGGGTGGAGGGTGGGTCTGGAGGAGAGGTGGGAGATGGGAGGGAACAGGGTACATGATGTGAAATTCACAAAATAAAAATTTTTCAATAAAAAAAAAGTTTGGAAAAAAAAGAAAAATTCTACTAAGTGGAAATACTTACAGAGTCAAGCATTCATCATATATATGCATTTATGTACCAGTAAAATGCTTAAATGACCCTATATATTATATTGTTAGAGAAGTATAAAAGTCAACAAAATGGTATGATGGCAATGTTCCTAGTGGGTATTACACTTCATTAATGTACAGCTGCATTATACTCTAACAACAATATTAATGCCAGAGGAGAAAAATAAAATCTACATATTCTTATAACATTAATCTCAACTATCAGGCATAATATTTGGTCTACAAACATATTAGCAGCTTTGCTTTCTTATAAACAAAATTATAAAGTTACTGAGAACATATTGAAATAACAAAAATTCTCCCTTACTTCTAGTAGCCTTTGGAAATCTTTTTTTCAGTTTCTTCCTTAATGGGTTAAGGTCAGACATTATTTCTGGAACAGCTACATAAAAGTCCACAACAACCTCGTCATCCAAGATCTGAAAACCAGAGAAAAAAACATTAAACAACTTTATCTTTTTGGACATAAGTAATTTCATCATAATTCAAAAAAGAACTCATGCATATTTTTCTTCAAACAGAGAATTAAACAAATACAGTCACCAGTTATGAAAGGCATCAGAACTAAAACACTTTGTTATATTTTTAAAATAGCTGCATGTATTTTTAAACAAAATTAATGGTTTTAATTCTACCATGAGCTTATGCTAGGCAAAATGGAGTTATAAGCTAGAACACAACATTGAAATTTGCCTAACTCACACAAACTTCCCAAAGCAGACTCCATGTCTATTAAAACTGAAGAGAGGTAATCATTTCTCAATAGATTAACTTTTCTCCTCAACAAGGAGCAAAATTAATAGCTCCTTGTTGCCAAACTCACTAACAACCACTAACTTTCTAAATGTAATGTACCAGAATGCTTAATTTATCATTATTTGCACAAAGATCTGAATTAAAATTCTCCTTGTTACCAATAACTAAAGCCAAAAAGCAAGAGGAAAAGACAAGTTCACTTACAGTTCGTCAGACATACGCTATTTCCATTCTCAGAACAAAAGGATTAATAATCAGGCTTTAGAGGATTTGTTGATAAATCCAGGACGGCACCCAAAATTATTCTTAAATCACTATACTACACTCCACTTAAAAATGTAATTGATACTAAAGCAGAATAACTTTACAACAAAATACTGCCAGGGTAAAAAAAAAATCTTTCGCCAGCAACATTTATTTTTTACATGAAAACTTATCCATCCAAAGCATTGGTTGGGGTTAATGAATTCAGAAAAACTGAACTCTCGTAAAATTAGGCAATATTCTGGGATTTTTTTCTTTCCATTACTAGTGTTTCATCTTAAAAATTCTTCAATCTTTAAATAATATTCTGTGCTCCCTCTTAAAATTAATGGCATATTAAGTGAGAACTTCCTAAGTGTCGTGAATCCTGCACATATTTTAACTCATCTAATGGTCACAGCAATCCTCCAAGGCAAGTACTAAAATTAACTAAACATTTCAGATGAGGACCCCGGGGCCACAGTGAGAAGGAGTCAGCGTATCTCCTAGGAGAAGCACCAGCATTCAAACATAGAGGCAGTGGGGTTCTAAAGCCAGGGTTCCTCCCCCAAAAAAAAAACATAGAGGAGACAAAGGCAACTCTGAAATGCTAAAGAATTGTATGTGAAGCTTCCACTAAAAGGCATCCTAAAACTAAATCTACAACTTATCTCTTTAAGCTAAAAAATTATCTGTGAATGCTATGCTACAATTCACCTTAGGAATACATTTTAGAATAACACGAATCTGTAGATAGAAATTATGCTTTTACAGAAAAGAAAAAACATAACTTTCAAATCTCTCTGAGCCAAATATGTGTGATATTTCAAAATGAAATGAATTTAATAAATAAAGATCTTAGAAATGATTCTACATCCAGTAAGTATAGCCTACTTTACAGTTTCTTTTTTAAAAATACTTTATTTTTAAGGGTATGAGTGTTTTGTTTGCATGTATTTCTGTGTACCACATGCATTCCTAGTGCCCATGGAGACTAGAAGAGGGCGTCATATCCCCTGGAACTGGAGTTACAGAAAGTTGTGAGCCACTTGTGTAGGTGCTGGGAACTGAACCTGGGTCCTCTGCAACAGCAGCCCGTTTTCTTAACTGCTAAACCATCTCTCCAGCTAACTGCTAAGAAGGACCAGGTACTAATTTAGGAAAGCAGGAATGAGAACTGAATATTATTGGTCTTAGAACACTTGCCTGGCCTGGGTAAGGCCCTGGGTTCTACCTCTAGTATTACAATAAATGAGTAAATATAAATGTACAGAAATATGCTTGAAAATCTACACCCGTGATATTACTTGAAAAACTTGTTTTGAACTTACTTCAAACTGGATGAATACCTTTTAAACACACCATGGAAAGCTTTCAAACACGTGATGGGAAGAGCATCCTCTGGATAACGTTCCCAAGCAGCACTGCCTCCCTAACAATGCATTAACCCCTGGGGCTCCTAAAGGAAAACTATGTACCTATAACACTTATAAACCAAAAACCATGATTAGATTTTCTTATTTGGGTTTCTGTTTCCAATGTTTCATTCTCCTCCACTGCTTCCTCTTTGAGAAATGAGTGACTTCTGACCTCTGAACTGCAGGAGTGGCTGTGACACCTGTGAAACTCTCATGAGGTCAGGGAGCAAGTCAAGGAAAGTACACATTTGGTGATGTGGGTTTTCTGGCCCCAGAGATCAAGCCTACTCTCAGATTTCTAAGCACCTGCAATATATTTACTTTTTATCAACTAAAACACTGTTAGTACTTTTTAATGAATTAAAATGGTATGCCAAAAAGAACAGGATACTACACTTGGACTCAGCCAACGACCTATGCTAAAGCAAGATCCATTCCTACTTCCAGTAAACCCACTTTGGAAATTTACTTAAGATTTTACAAAGGCCTGGGGGCCTCTCCTGCTGCTGGACTGGCTAGGCAAGTTGAAGGCCAGATCATGACCTGTTTACACCAGGACCTTAAACTAAGGGAGAAAGATCTTCAAAACAACCCTGAAGGAGAAACTGGGATCCAACTTCTGAGGGTCTTTCCCTCTGTGTCCTTGCTGTGAGTGTTTTTCCTGCCTTTTAATTCTTTAACTGGCAGATAAAAAGAACCCAATCAAGACCCCTAGATGGTACCAAAACTTCCATGTGGGAACATAAAATCGAGATAACCTAACTATTGTGTTTCCTGGGTCTTGATCATTCAAGTTTGGCTTCAGGACAAACTATCTGCATTTCCCTTTAACAAGAAATTAAAACCACTGTCAGACTTAGAACACTGCTCAGCTGCCGTGTTTTCTAAAGAACCAGCCAGTGAGTCAAGCAAAACATCTGGATATTTAACAAAGGATACATTTCCAAATCAGCTTTCCTAGCTACCTATTGCCCACCCCATTCATAATGTAATTTAATTAACTTATTTAGAAGAAGGACTCCTAGAAAATGTTAAGGAAAATCTTTTTTTTTTCAAGATTTATTTATTTATTATGTATACAATGTTCTCTCTGCAAATATGCCTGCAGGCCAGAAGAGGACACCAGATCTCATTATAGAGGGATAAGAGCCCTGTTTAATCTCCATATTATGGTATTTCCTCTGAACATTTAATCTTCACTACCTGAAGTGGCAAGCTGGCATAGCATGGTAGCTGAGGAGTAAGTAGCCCACCATTAGGAAGTAAGAGCCTGGGGAGCCTTTTTGAAAACAATAGCATTATTTTTAAAAGGTAAGAAGAAGCATATAGTTATTTCTAGAATCACCAGAGGTTAAGAGCACTGTCTGCTCTTCCAGAGGTCTAGAGTTCAATTCCCAGCAACCACATGGTGGCTCTTATCCCTCTATAATGAGATCTGGCGTCCTCTTCTGGCCTGCAGGCATATTTGCAGAGAGAACATTGTATACATAATAAATAAATAAATCTTGAAAAAAAAAAAGATTTTCCTTAACATTTTCTAGGAGTCCTTCTTCTAAATAAGTTAATTAAATTACATTATGGATGGGGTGGGCAATAGTAAATGATACTTTCAATCCCAGGAAAAAAAAACACACTTGAATTTTAAAACATGAATGAAATATTCATGTGTACTAATATTTGAATTTCACTTTAACTTCACATTGGAATCCCATACCCTCTTCTGGCCACCAAGGGCACCAAGCACACACTTGAGGCACAGACATGCATGCAGAAAAAAAAAACCTCATAAATACAAAATAAATTAATTAAGTAGTGGATAGCACAGCTTATAGAACAATCTTTATAACCAATGATCATAAAACACAGTACCTTCTTAACCAGATCTACTCCTCCTGCAAACGCAGCTCCATTTTCTTCTGCTATTTTAATCTCTGATGCATTCTACCAAAGCACAAGTTTGAATGTTATTTTTATGCTGCCAATAACTGTCAGAAATATCAATTCAAAATCAAAATTGTTTTTATTTTTAATTGAAAATACACCAATTTTCAATTATATACATCAGATATATTACATTCTGAAAGAACTTCAGTTTGTATGTCAGTGAAGTATTTGGCTGACAGAAGAAATACATCCGGACATGATATAAAGAAACTAGCAAGTTCCGGGAGTGGTGGTGCACAGCTTTAATCCCTGTACTCAGGAGGCAGACAGAGCCAGGAGGATCTCTGTGAGCTCAAGGCTAGTCTGGTCTATGTAGCAAATTCTAAGACAGCCAGGACTATATAGAGGGACTAGTCTCAACAAACAGAACCTAGCAAGTGACAAGTAGCTGTTTTTATCAATATATACACCTTCCAAAAGTAAAAACTTAAAATATGGTTAGTTTTACTAACTTACATTTTATAAAACTGATATGAGGGGGAAATTTTAATTCAAGAAATCAAAAAACTAAAATTTAGCTATGCCTGAAAACTTCAAAAGAGCAACAGTATTTGTGATTTTCCTTTCATGTGTCCCATTTCTATCATTTTGTTTTCTAGGAATACTTCTCTCCTTTAGTGGCTGCAGCACTGTGCCACTCCAACAACTGTAATCCCCGCTTACTGGAAGGAACAGATTCTTCCTCCAGAGGAAAGCAGAGAAGACTTAGAAAGCCTCAGTTATGAAATTCAGATGGTGAAGAAGGGAAAACTAGGCGAACACATGAGCACATTACAGACAAATGTCAACGACACAGGAGTCTGCTGAGCTACACTCCACACCTGCCATGTCCTTGCCTGCTGGCTCTATGACCAGGCATTTACTTAAGCCGTGCTCTTGGAAACTCACAGCACTGGTCCCAGCTGTGTGAAATAACCCTGGTGCTTCTGAGGAGCCTGAGTAGGAAGCCAGAGACCATGACACAGCCCACCCCTCTCTTGGGGTTCTTTGGAACAACACTACTGTGTTGGGTGGTGATACATCTTTCACAGGCTGGTGGTACAAATGCAAATAAATAACCTGCTTTGAGCTTTCAAGGACTGGTGTGAATTCTGAATCTTTCTCTAATTATATACCATTAATCTCTTTATTGGCCAGTATAATTTCTTAAAAACTAAATTATAAAATTGTTGACAAAGTTACTTACCCCTGTAAATACAGCAACTTTGTTGACTTCTGAAGCAAAAGGGTACGGGAAACTAATAACACTGGCAAATGGCTCCACTTTTTTCTAAACATACAAAGAGGAAAAATAATTACAAAAAGTCCATCTTTTCTATTATTTTCTGGACTCTGTAAAATATAGAACTGACGTGTTTTTAATTTTTGAGATGTTTTAGTCAAGTGGTTCCTTGGCTGGCTAGATAGTGCCTTTCTGCTGGCCTCAGAAACAAGATCGTCTTGCCTCAGCTTCCCGAGTGCTGGAAACACAGGAATGTACCACCAGACTCAACTCTTGCTTTTAATTCTTTCAATCTATGATGGGTCCTCCATCTATTCCAAACTATTCTTTGATTAGAATTTAAAGCTCAAGAGATTATATATTTCCTTTTTGAAAAATGAAAATAAGAATCTAAGTGTATCTTGTTAGCTCCATACCACATTGCATGTGATTTCTTCCCTAAATCATTTATCACAGTTTCTCAAATGTTTTGATATGTATTCATATCTGTATGTCCCCAGCACCTAGTACAACTGTTTCCATTCCCTAGGGTTTGGAAGATTTTTTTGCTACCTTAAATTAAAACTTTAAGTGTAATTTTCAGAATCAAAGAAGATGATGAAAAGAGACATCCTACACAAAGAGTTTGGTGTGCTCAGTGGTTCACCGTTAACGTACTCCATGGCTCTGGGTAATTATAAATTTAAACCCTAGATCTTGAGAGAATGCCAAGACGGAAAGGGTCTCATCAGTGGGTCTATTTTAGTGTAACCAAGAGCACCATCGATTTCAGATGAATTTGGGAAATGAATTGGAAACTTCAAAATAAGCAATGCATCATTAACATCCACACAAGTACAAATCCCATAAGACCTCAGAATTAATCTCTTCAATCATTTTGTTGAAGGACCTACCTAGATCTGAGGATCAGACCTCTGAGGGAGATTTCATATGAAAATGGGTTCTAGGCCCTTCATAGGCCTGGCAAAAGAGAAAGGACTGTTCCTCTGATAAAACTGATTGAAAGATTATATTTTTAGAAATTTTTTTTTTCAAGTTAGCAACAGCCTCCTAGGGATTTTTTGAGACAAGAATGCATAAGTTCTTAGGTACCCTTTATATCAGACATCCAACTTAGTTTTACTGACTGGAGTTCCTTTTCTATTAACATGTCACAGCTGATTTCAGTACGGTTTCCATGGTGAGCAGCCACCACCCCAGCAGCCCCTGGGGAGTACCGACTTGTCACACAGATACTCAATGAGAAGCATTTAACAAGCAGCACAGACTGCTTGCCTACACTGCTCAAGGCCCAGTTCCCAGCAGAGGCACCAAAAACAGAGCCAACTAAGACAAAGACCAGATCAACAGCATCACTAGTCTGTAAGTAAATTCTGTATCTACATGATGCCTAAGGTCCCACAGCACAGTGCTGTGAACTACATTAATGACTGACCAAGCACTTCCTGAGATTACTACAGATTTCAACAAAAAAAAGTGAATGCAAGGTACTGCTAAATAAAGTGGCTGACTCGCAAGAAGTTACCAAGCACTAACATGACTGTTATCATCGAGCACCACTAAGCTTGTATATGTGTCATCATATGCAATCCTGAAAGGAGCTACATGAACTAAACAAACACTTTGTGCCTTTCTAATAAAGGTGGGCATGCTGAATGTAAAAGAGCAAAGCAATGAATCCAAGGAAAGAAGCCCACTCCCCAGCATGCTTCCAACATATTTTATACTTGGGAAATAACATACTTTACATGTTAAAGTAGAAAGACCATCAGAATTTCTAAAAAGTATTGAAAGGGAATTTTTAGCCAGTCGTGGTGGCACATGCTTTTAATCCCAGCACTCGGGAGGCAGAGGCAGGCAGATCACTGTGAGTTCAAGGCCAGCCTGGTCTACAGAGGGAATTCCAGGACAGCCAGGCAACACAGAGAATCCCTGTCTCAAAAAACAAAAACAACTATATATAATTTTATATTTTTCCTCATAAATTAGCTTTAAAGAAGTTTGTTTCCTTATGGCTTTTTGATACATCCTTAGTTTTGGTTGTTCTTCTCCACTCACCCCAATATTCCCCGTTCACCGACACTTATCTTTGTATAACTACTATTCTCAATCTTCCAATGTCTTAACCCTTTAGTACAGTTCCTCATGTTGTGATCCCTAACCATAAAATTATTTTCATTGCTACTCCATAACTGTAATTTTGTTACTGTTAAGAATCGTAATGTAAGCCGGGCGGTGGTGGCGCATGCCTTTAATCCCAGCACTTGGGAGGCAGAGGCAGGCGGATCTTTGCGAGTTCGAGGCCAGCCTGGTCTACAAAGCGAGTCCAGGACAGCCAGAGCTGTTAAACAGAGAAACCCTGTCTCGAAAAACCAAAAAAAAAAAAAAAGAATCGTAATGTAAATATCTGTGTTTTCTGATGGTCTTAGGCGACCCCTGTGAAAGGTCTGTGACTTACAGGTTGAGAACCTGGTATAACCTTTCCACCCCTAGTATCTGCACTTCAGCTTTCAAATCATGTGTCCTCTACCCCCTCCCCCATCTAGAATTTTAAAAATTAAAGACATCAATTCATGTATCTACTTTAATAAACACAAATCTACATACCTTTTTCCCCAAAGCTGTATCTAATGTTAAATCAAGATAAACACCTTGCTTTGGATGGGTAAAGTCCAGAACTTGAAATTTCTTAAGTAAGTGAACAGCTTTCTCCACTTCATAGATGCGCCTCGGGTATAAGCGTTTTAAGTAGACGTCATCTTCAGGATCACTTTCCATGTAGGTGTATGACTTTATTCTCTCTATATCATCTGGTTTCTCATCTGATGTCTTTTCCTTGGTATTTTTTTTATTTTTCCTTGCAGGTCTTAAAACAAGATGCATTAAGGTCAGTGACATCATAATGTATTCAAGTAGACCTTTACTAAAAGGCCGATTTATGTTAAGACAGAAAACAGTTAAGAGCATGCACTGCTCTACAGCCCTGACTGAATGAAGACCAATGAGTTTGTACTGTTTCCAGTCAGCACAAAGTGAATGAAGGAAGCCATGCTGCTATTCTCCAAAAGCTTACAAAGCAGAAGGAGGAAATGTACATGCAAAGAGATAGTTTCAACATAATGTATTATTATAGATTCTTAGCAGGCTCTTATGAAGACCCTTAGCCCAGTCTAGGAAGTCAGGGGAGAGTTGTAAAAGACAAGACTGAAGGACAAGAAGGATAGTCTTGATATCCACCCAAAAGAATTGTTCATACACGATGGGCATGGTGGTGCACATCAAGTCCCAGCACTCAGGAAGCACAGGTAGGCAGATCTCTATGAGTTGGAGGCTAACCTGGTCTACAGAGTGAGTTCTAGGACAACCAAGGCTACACAGAAAACTTCATCTCAAACAAACAAACAAAAAAGAATTATCCATACAGGGACTGGTACCAAATGTTACTAGCAGCATTATTCATAATAGCCCAAAGATAGCAATAACTCAAAGACTCATCTGCTGATGAGTGAAAATATAAAAATATGACATCACACTATGATGGGATGCTTCTATTCACTTCTGAGAGTCGATGTCATTTTCATCAGATATGTCATATATCTTCTATTCAGTCATCACCTTATAGTGCTCTGTCACTCCTCTTTGTCCCTTTGCTGGTCCCCATTCCTCCTGCAGTCTTTTCCCCCCCAAACACAATATTTTTATTGATTATTTGGGAGTTTCATACAATGCACTCAATCACACTTGCTTCCCACTCTCCCTAGGTCTACCCTCCCACCCTTAAAACTCAAAAATGTCCAATTTGTGCTGCCCATATACTTACTGAGCATGGGCAAAGTCCCAGTGGCAAGTAAGTCCCTTAAAGAAAACTGAGTCCAGCTGGGCGTGGTGGTGCACGCCTTTAATCCCAGCACTTGGGAGGCAGAGGCAGGTGGATCTCTGTGAGTTCGAGGCCAGCCTGGTCTACAAAGCGAGTCCAGGACAGCCAGACCTGTTATACAAAGAAACCTTGTCTTGTAAACCCCCTCCCCAAAAAAAGAAAACTGAGTCCTTCTCTACTGCACTCCCCCAGAAGCCATCAGCTTTCTGATTTCCTGTCACCTGTTTCACCATGGTCTCTGTCACAGTCATCTCTAGTTCCATTATTTTCCTGCAGACATCACGGCACTCTTTTTATGGAAGAGAAAAAATTCCCTTGTGGATATGTTCCACATTTTGTTTTACTCAATCATCTGCTGACAGGCATGTAGGCTGATGTTATATCGTAGCTATCGTGAATTAGTGCACCAATTAACACAGACAGACTTGCGAAAATTGCTAGTATGGTGATTTAAGATCCCTTTGGGTAAATACTCAGGAACAGTATAGCTGGGTCTATTAAAAGGAGTTTTAAATTTTTTATTGTATTTTTATTCAGTGTGTGTAGGGGATAAATAAATTAGATTTAGAAAATATATAGGAGTTTCTGATATTGTCTCTTAATTCGGGGCCTGAAGAGCATTATCAGCATGAAGTCAGGAAAAACAGGAAAGACTTAATAGACTGAAAAACAAGGTTAAAGTCAGGAAAAACAGGAAAGACTCAATAGACTTAAAGAAACAAAATATCTGGCCTGACATTGTTTTCAGCTGCTAAGTGGGCGGAGCCCAAATTAAGCTGAAACAGAGTTCCTCCTATTTAAGGACAGTGCATGGAGCCCAGAAGTAGAAGAGGCCCCTGATGCTAGAGAGCTCCAAGAGTCCTGCTGAAAAAAGGTCTGGCCATTGATGGCCAGCTCTCTCCCTGAAGCAGAAAGCCGGTGAGCAAAAAAAGCCTGAGCAAGACACCAAAAGGCCAAGGATGGACCCTGTGGCTCAGCTTTTGCCTAGAGGGGTTTGATCTGTCTGATCAGTGGCCTAGGTGAAACTGCCTGGCTTTAAGGACTGAGGCAGAGCAGCTGAGTTCCTGATTCAAAAGAAGTAAGTTGGCCTGCAGACAGCTGGGGTCTCCCACAGAGAAGAAAGCATGAAGCCTTATTTAAGGTGAGACTGCAATAACCAACTTACCCTGACGAACCAGCATCTGAGAGATCCAGAAAAAGGACTGCTAAGTGCGTTAAAGAATCTACAACCAAGTCTGTGTTCCTGACGACTGAGGACCTGCCCCAGAGACTGTATCATTCTAAAAGGTTATGAAAGTAGTTGTTATAATTATCAATAGGTTTAGTGGATAGGTTAAAGGGGTTGTAGGAATTTATAGGATTAATAGTTAAGAAATTGTTGGTGTTTGTTATAAGTGAATTTAGTAATAAATAAATAAGTGTTAAATAATAATTTAAAAGATCGGTTACAAGTGTGTGTGTATTGGCGCACATGCCACATACATGGAGGACAGAGGACAGCTTCTGGTGGCTGGTTCTTCCCACCATGTGGACTCCAGGAAGTCTAGTTGTCGGGCTTTATGGCAGAGACCTTCACCAGCCCTCAAAGCTGTTTTTACTTGCACTTTTCGACAGCTAAGAATGTTGGGCACTTTTTCAAATATTGGCCGTATATATTTCTTTTAAAAATTGTCTGCTCAACTCATTAGTCCACTTACTGACTGCATGCTCTTTTTGTGTTTTATTTTTTGAACTCTTTATAGATTCTAAATACTGATTCTCTTGTCTGATACACAGCTGAAAAAGATTTTTTTGTACTGTTCTATAGGTTGTCTTTTCAGTCGGGTGATTCTCTTTTCCTTTCCAATATACACAGAAATTTTTTAATTTCACATAACCCCATTTGTCAATTCTTGGGTTGATTTCCTATGCTACTGGAGCCCTTTCCAGAAAGTCCTTGTCTATATATTGAAGTATATAAATAAAATATTAATCAGCAACCCAAAGAAGTAAGAACTTGATTCATGTTACGATGTGTATTAACCTTAAAAACACTATATACATACATCAGTAGTGTGGAGTTTCTTTATCATACGGTGAGAGAAAACAGTCACAAAACAACACAAATGATTCCATTATATCAATTAGGATGGGAGAAAATCAGTAAGTGACTTTCCACAGGCCTGGGGACCTGAGCTCAGTACCCAGAGCAGACATTAAAAAGCTAGGTGTGCTGCCATGCTCTTCTAATCCCAGCGCTGAGGACACGGAGACTGGCGGGTCCCTGGAGCTCACTGGCTTGCCAGCCTAGCCAATACATTCACTCCAATGGGGCCTATTCAGGGACCAATGAGATATTTTGCCTCAAAAAACAAGATGGGCTGGGCATGGTGGTGCACACCTTTAATCCCAGCACTCAGGAGGCAGAGGCAGGTGGATCTCTGTGAGTTCAAGGCCAGCCTGGTCTACAAAATGAGTCCAGAACACCTAGGGCTACACAGAGAAACCCTGTCTCAAAAACAAAAACAAACAACAACAACAACAAAAAAGATAGAGGGGCCCTAAGGAATGACACCTGATAGTGGTCTCTTAACCACACATACAAACATGACCACACACAAATTAAAACAACCAAAATAAAAATCCCATTAGCTTCATAAACTATGCAAAAATAGATAGTAAAACCAGATCTGCCCAACTGGCCACCGTTTGCTGTTTCGGGAACTCAAGGGGTAAAACGCAAAGCAGGAAGCTGGAAAGCAGGGTTAGAAACTCCAGGTCACAATAAGAGGCAAAGAGAAGCCAGTGGGTTAAGAATGATAACTGAATTTCAAGTTGTAAATTTCAGGTAAAACAGAAGAGACAGATCTGAAGGAAATGAAGTGAGAAGCAAACGTATATTCCCTCTCTTTCTTTAGGAGGGAGGCCTAGGCTGAACAAATAATGATAAGGCTAAGAAGGTGATAGGATAGAAAAATGTTTACAAGGTAAAGACAAACAAAAAGAAATAGAAAGAACAGTCTAAAACAGCTCTTGGGGCCTAGGCTTGGGGAACCAGTAGTGGAAGGAGTAGTATGTCATTAACCAGGGGGAAAAGTGGAGAAGCGGGTAGTCAAAAGGATGAGTTCAGCGTCCAACAGTTTAAGTGCCCTTTACCTCCCTGCTAGTCAAGTCCCCAAGGAACAGAACACATTCCCCAGCCTGCTGACTTGGCAATGTGACTAGTTTTGGCTGATAGAATAAAAAAGTAACCATTTCCCTGCTCTAAATTTAAGCCAGAAGAGGCTTTGTATGTTTCCCTATTAATGTTTTTATTTCTGTCATTTTTCATAAACACAAGCCCAACCCAAGACCATGAGACACATGGACCAGAGATGGCTCCACAGAGCCCCAGGCTAGACTAGACGATGCTCAGCTGATCTGCAAACTCAGTAGCACTGTAAGTCTGGGACATCAGACACCCAGCCTTGGTCAGCTCACCCACAGATGTGTTTGCAGTAATGAGTAATTGTGGGGAGGCTTGCTGCATGCAAAAACTAATGAGGCCTTACAAAATACCTAAGAAATAATATCCAAAGGGGAAGGGGAGATAAGAGTTTAAGGCTAAGAAAACAAAACTAGAAGTGATAAAATTTTTCAACGTTTATTCAAGTCATAAAAGGCTTACATCAGTAAAACAGTATTTTAGAAAGATATTTGGGTTCTGTGGTGGACAGAATAGTACCCACCAATGTGGGTTGTATGTCAGATGGACCCTGCAGTCTCACGTGTTTGAATACTTGGTCCCCAGTTGGTGGCCCTGTTTGAGAACTCTGGGGAACCTTTAGGAGGTCACACCCAGCTGGGTAAAGTGGACTTTAAAGTTCAGCCCTGCTTCTTGCTCTCTGGCTTGCTAAACAATCAGATGACAGCAAGCAACTACATGCTCCTCTCTCCATGTCTTTCCTACCAGGCTGTACTGTACCAGCACACCATGAGCCAAAAGAAACCCCCCCCCCCCACACACACACACACACTTAGGTTGCCTTTTGTAAGGTATTTTGTAACTGAAATAAGAAAAATAATTAATACACCCCCAAAAGATACCCAAGTCATGATATGTAAACAAAAGAGATTTTGCATGTGACCTAAGGTTAAAGACCCTGAAATGGAAAGACTGTCAATGTGAATCCAATCACATAAACCCTTAAAAGTTATAACTTTCCCCTTCCCAACTAGACCAGATGGAGCTGAGGAGCTGAGTCCCAGCATGAAGGGGACGCAACCTGCCAATGCTCTAAGACAGAGGCCAGGCACACAGGTCAGGGAACCTGAGTGAGTGATGTCTAGAAGCTGGGCAGGTGTGACTAGGAAACTGACCCTCCTGATAGTCTCCAAAAATAGCTACCAACACACTCATGTTAGTCCAATGTGCTCCATGTCAGACTCCAAATCTAGAGAGCTGGAAAACAGAAAACTGTTGTTTTAAGCCTCAAAGTTTGTGCTAAACTGTTAGGGTAGTAATAAAATAAATATGAAGCCTCATAAAAAATATGTTTAACTCTAAAAACCAATCTAATATAAAATTTCATTGTTGTTCTTAGCACTCAACAAATCCTATTATCACCACTAATAATAGTATCCTCCCCACTAATAAGCGGCTGAACACATAGCAAATAATGATAATCTTTATTTTAATGGTGTAGGCATTCTTTCAGACTGCTGACAGCAAGTTTAAGCAAGGATGCACCATGTGTTAGTAGCTCTCCTGGTACCTACTAAATTCTTCAGCCTCCCAAAATAGAGAAACCATACTTTAATTTTATATTTACTAATGAAGTAACAAAGTCAATATAAGACCAGAGAGCCTGTTTAGAATGAAAGTGCTCTATTTAAAATAAACAAAGTTACATTAAATAAGATCTTGATTTC
Source organism: Lophiomys imhausi (assembly GCA_907164525.1). Taxonomy (NCBI): domain Eukaryota; kingdom Metazoa; phylum Chordata; class Mammalia; order Rodentia; family Muridae; genus Lophiomys; species Lophiomys imhausi. Next base: position 1,137,414 of record CAJQZJ010033237.1, on the reverse strand, counting down.
ACAACTGAATTTTCAATCATTTAATATGCAATTAATATGAAATCTCCAGAGGCTGAAATGACTTCTTTTTGTGTCATTATAACTATTTGTGAAGCCCAAAAAGTCTGATATATGAGATTATAATCATTAAAAAGCAAAGATTGGGACTTATGGTTGGGACTTAACTTCATAAAATATTTGAGTTCAATGAAAACATTTTTAGGTTTCAAATGGAACAGCACTTTAGGAAAAACTAAAGATTAGAAGGGCATCATCATAGCACAGAACAAATGAGACTCTGGGGAAAATGGCCCTGTACCATAAACTCACAATCCCAGAACTTGGGAGGGAGACAAGGGAAGATTTTGAGTTCAAAGCCAACTCAAGCTACAAAGCCAGGTCCAGTCCAGCCTAAGCCACACAATATGACCTGATTTCACTTGTTCTGGGGGTAAAGCTTAGTCACCCAAGGTCCTGAGTGTCATCTCTACCACCACAAAAAGGAGGTGCTAGGGAAATTCATTAATGAAAAACAGTAAAACTGCAATTAAACAAATTCCTTCAGTAATATGGTGCAGACTAATCTCACAAACCTATTGCTGTATTTCCACAGCCCTCCAAAAACCATGTCTTTACTCAAAAGAGTATTGTTCATGCAATTAGGTAAGACTATTGGAAGAGTTAAAGAGCTGTGATTTTCAGATCAATATAAATCATACTAGAAAGGTGTCGGGGAGGGAAGAGAGGGGACATCTGGCAGGCTGGATCAAGAGAACAGAGTTACCTGCAGTTACCTGGGTAACTAAACCACACAGATTAAATGAGTAGTAAGAGATTGTATTCACCTAATAACTTTCACCCTGCCACATCTGTCCTCTAACTACAAAAACATGAAAGGAAAAGTAATCCATAGTCAGATCCAATAAAAGAAGACAAGAAAAAACAGAATTATAATAAAGTTCTATTCAGGACTTGAAAATCTGTGACCCCAAGAGACCAATGCAACTATTTAAAAAAATATAGACTCTTCTACATTGAGGTGGGGATTTTTGTTTTGTAAAACTAAGTTGAACTAAATAAAAATGCTTAAGGCTAATATGAGATAAATTCATAGCATTTCTGATAGTGATTTATTCATGACCTTTTAAACTAAATCCGGGTCTGTTCCACTTAAAAGGTAAAAGCTGGAAGAGCACTAGCAAGGAGAAAAGAGAGGTGATGAAAAACTTCCAGCTTTTCTTGATCCCACCTCAGAGCTGAGAAGACAAAGGTGAGAGTGAGGCAACCCATAGCCTAAACTCCAAGGAGATCAGCCCCTCCACACTCTCACCATGTCTTCCCAGTGTCAGAATCTGAGATAAAGGCAAGCAGGCAATACAAACTGAGAGGCTACTGTGGCAATGTAACTCCTCTAGAACACATAGGCCTTCCCACACATCCCCACCAGGTACTCCGAGGAAAGATTACAGCAGGCTGGAAACTAGAGAGCCTCCCGAGAGGGTGCAGGCAGGAGGAAACAGCCTAGGCAAACACCCACTGTTTCTGGTGGAAAGGAAGAAAACTATTCCACTACAATCAAGGCAGGAAACAGTACAAGGCCCAGTTTACTACCTATTCAGAGGGAGGGTTGGAACTTTCCCCACAACCTGCAGCAGACATAGACACTGTGCACTCAAAAAGCCCTCTCATCAAAGCCTACCAAACCCTAAATTGGGAATCCCAATTGCAGAGATTGCCTCTTGCCAACCATTTACAACCAAGCAAGAACTGAGTAATAAGCAACACCAGTCCGCTGCTAGGGGAGGGCAAGCCCCGCCGAGATGCAGCTGCACAATAGAAAACAGCTCCAAGAGAAACCCAGCCACCCAACCCCCGCTGAGCACAGAGAGTTCAGCTGGTAGTAACCATGGAGACCACAAAACCAAGACCTAGCTCAGCCTGAGTCATAAAAGATAAACTTGTTTGCTGTGTAAAACCTATTTACTTCAGTCTTGACTATCCTACACAGGACATTTCAGCATTAAATTAATAATAATAATAATATACATGAAGAAGCAAGAAAAAGACCTCATTGTTAAGAGAGAAACAGAACTAGCCTCAGACAACCAAGTGGTTAAAAAAACAAAAAGCAGGATTTGCTATGGGAAGCATTAGATATATCCTTGCACCTCAGTGGGGTGGAGGGGTTCAAAATGACGAACAGCCCATGGGTATTTCAAGCATGGTAATCCCAGTGTTCAAAAACCATAGGCAGGTAGGCCTCTTTGAACTCAAGGCCAGCATGGTCTACATAGCATGTTCCAGAACACCTAGGACTACTTAGACCCTCTCTCAAACCAAAACAAAACAAAGCAAGGAACTACGAAGAGAGTGGTAGGAGATAGGGAAGAGGAATCAGGTGTGGGGAGGAAAGAAGGAGGGGACTGGGAGAGACAACTGGAATCAGGGGCATCACTGGATGAGCTAGAAACCTAGGAAAGTGGAAAGTCCCAAGAATCAGTGATCCTAGCTAAGACTCCTAGCAATTGGGGTACAGAGCCTGAACCAGCCATCTCCTGTAACCAGGCAAGACTTCCAGTGGAGGGATTGGGACACCAACCTAGCCACAAAACCTTTGACATACAATTTGTCCTGCCTATAAGATGTGTTGGGTAAAGGTGAGCAGAAATCGTGGGAGTGGCCAATCAATGACTAGTCCAGCTTAAGACCCATGCCATGAGAGGGAGGCCACCCCTGACACAGTCCAGAGGGCCAGGAGCCAGAGGTACTAGATACCCAGAGACCCATGATAGAACCAAACACAAGTGGCAAAAAAAAAAGCAAAAGCAAAAAGAAAAAAAAAAAAGTTAATGAAACAATTCCTAATAATATTCTGCTATTCTCATAGACTAGTATCTAGCCCAGTTGTCATCAGAGAGGCTTCACCCAGCAACTGATGAAAACAGATGTGAAGACCCACAGCCAAACATTAGCTTGAGGAATCCCACTGAAGATGGGGAGGAAGACTTGTAGGAGCCAGAGGGGTCAAGGACACGAGAAAACCCAAAGAATCAACTACCCAAAGCTCATGGAAGCTCATAGAGACTGAACCAACAACCAGGAAGCCTGCGTGGGACTGACCTAGACCCTCTGCACATATTTTACATGGGAGGTCAGCCCTTTTCTAAAGAGAAACGGATGGGGGTGGGGGCTGGGAGGAGAGGAGGAAGGGGAAAACACAGTAAGGAAGTAAAATAATAAAATTAAAATAAAAAGATATGGAAAAAAGAACAGCAAAGAGAAGCAAGCACCACCATGCCTCAGATTTTGACTCTGAACTAGTTTTTGGTAGATTCTGATGTTAATGCACTAAAAACAAAAATTACAGCTAAAATTATGAACACATCTCATCAAGTGACTAAATAATCTTATGACAAATTTCCATAACTTTCTAAAGTGGGCGTATTTTTTATATTATGATGTTTAAAGCAGTAAAAAGTATCAAGCTGTACTACAGTAAAACTTTGGGATGACATATAATAGGAATTTTCTACAGGACAAATGAAAATGTTTTTAAATGCTCTTAAAATAATTAATAAGCATAACAAATAAATACTTGCACAGAGCAGAAATAAAAAGACAAACAGCCCAATAGAAGAATAGGCAAAAGATATAAACAATAAATGAAGAAATACAAAAATTGTAACTTCTAATGTGGGAAACTATGTACCCTCCATTCACTGCTGGGTAGGATGCAAACTGGTTCAGCTGTATCCTCCAACTTCTCCACTACAGATCAGACTACAGGCACCATTCACACCCAAGGAGAGTGCAGGGACACAGCTGAGTGGCAGAGTAGTTGCCTGGCTTGTGTAAGGTCCTAGAGTCCATCTCCAGCACCAAGAGGAGAAGCTGTTGTGCAGTTCCTTGTCTGTCACACCCACAGAAAGCTTCCCTTTTAATTACATGTCTGCTAGCTCCATATGCGTCCACAGGAAGCCACATAAGCTAAGCCGCAGTTACGTTCCCAGCATTCGCTTCCATGGCCTGGCACCACTGACATACCTTTCTCCTAATTCTCCTGCAAAACTCTTAGCTTTTAAGAGCCAGCTCAAATACTCCTGCCCTACTGCCCCTCAGGCAGAACTTAACTTCCACGCAATCCTACCACACGGTGCCAGTCCTCTAATATGACAGTTATAACATTAAAGGACGTTATAACACAAATCTATGCTAACTGATGGTATATTAACAAGTTCTACTCATCAACAAAACTCATGAACAAAAAAAGTGCTTAGTTAAAAAAAGAGAATAGAAATTTCTCTTAAACATGTTAAAAATCACAATTCCATCTATTACCTATAAACTAGAAAAGACAGTAGAGGTGACTATGCTAAATATAAAGAAATACATTCTAATAACACTTGCTAGTAAGAATACAAATTGACAAATTGTTTCTTTCTTTTCTTTTTTCCATTGGGCACTAGGGATTGAAATCAGGGCCTCCTTACACATGCTAGACAAGTGCTGTAGCCAATACAAACTAACAAGGTAATTTTGGATTATCTATCAAAATTGTAAATATATATATATATATTTATTTATTTATTTTTCTTCTGACCCAAGAACTCTACTACTTAGAGCTTACAATTAAAATACTTCCATTATATATGACAAGACACATGATTATTCAGTATAGGGTCTTTTATATTAATGAAATATTAGAAAGTAAAATTACATAGTTATAGTACATATACAAATAAATATTATATAGTTAAAATAACTAGACAGTACCATATGAACAACATGGATGCTTGTTTTATGCACTACTACTTACAAAAAAAAAAAAAACAAGAAGGAACACACAGTTAAAAATGCAAATACTCTTATACCCGAATGGCTAAAGGACGGGTGCAAAAAAGTCACCAAACTCATTATATAACCTTCACACATTTTTAATTGCTTATCATAAACTATTTCATTTAAAATAATTACTTTTAAAGACAAAAAACCACTATTTGTGTTGCTTCCAGTTCATTTCTCAATGCTCAAGGGCAGAGCAACAAAACAGGTAGCGTGCTCACCCTCACAGCACCAACACCTTGCATAGTGCCGAACATAGAGCACAGAGACTACGCTGACTAAGTTTACAAAAGTAACAATATGTTAAACAGCTAGGAGTTTACAGACTCCTCTACAATGTCCTACACTTTCCATTCTGGATATCTCATAATCTGAGGGTCGTATACTATGATTCTGTGGCTTGACCTCTGATAGACCCTACCCTCGGAAGCCACTGACACTGACTACTCTTTTAGGCTAGTCCTGACGGATAAGAGTTCTGAAGGCAGACAGTAAGTGCTCCCTCTAATGCTTAGGCAATAATCCATGCTGCCTAACTCTGGATTACATTGTACTGAATTATTCCTGTATTATGCTGTTCATGAGTACTGAAATTTAGAGTCCTCACACCCACATAAAATTTAATCTTTGGCCTTCCAGTCCTCCATCTCAAAAATGTTCATCATAGTATCCTTCCTATCTTCATAACTGTTACAAAGATTAAATGAACAAGTATATGAAGTGTGCTCAATTATAATAACTATTATAACATAGGAATTATTATAATAATATAATTATTATAACATAAGAATAACTATTGTAACATAAGAATTCTGTAAACTTTACCTTATTGTTTTATAGCTCTTTGGCGTTTAATCACTTCTCCCTCAACCATTTCTTTTAACTATAGAAATGGTGACATTAGGGAAAAAGACATTCAGGAAAAGATGATACTCTGATTTACACTTCATTAACATCAATGTTCTTGGGCAAAAACAAAAACCAATTAGTGTTACGCCCAACAACAGGTAACATAAGCCTTAAGCCCGAGAGCCCAGCCAACATCCGCCTTCCAGGTGCTTTCCTCATTCAGTTCAATGGCTGCAGCAGCAATGGAGAAAAACGCTGAGTTCTAACTCCACAAATACTAGCTTTCAACCAATTTCATCCTTTTATGTTTCCATATGTTGAAACTCTACATAAAAATTTATAAATATATATGTATATATTTCTACATAACACAATGAACATGGAGAATCTGAAATTCCAATATATAATTCTAGTACTGGTAACCCCATAACATCTAACTATAAAGAGTGACTTAGAGAAAAGGATATAATTTAGAAAGCAGAAGAAACCAGTTTCAGAACTAAACTCACTGAGTTCAAATCTGTACTCTGACATGTAGTGGTCCTCTGGGCTGGACTGGTTCTATAATCTCATTTTGATAGTTTTAACTTGAAAACATCTAAAATCACCTGAGAAGAGTGATTTTATGGCTATGATTTTGAGGATACTATGATGGGAATTTTCCATGAGGAGTCTGCTCTGCTGGGTTGGCCTGTGGTCTTGCCTGTGTGAGTCTCTTAAGTGGGTTAAAGGGGGGGGGCAGACACGCCCACTTCAGGGGGGGGGGGGGGGGGGGGGAGGCCTGACAGAATGAATGAAGGCAGCAGATAAGCTCGAGAAAGAAGAACACACCCACTTTCTGCTCTAGACTGTGGATGTGTGGGTGTGGCTGGCTTCAAGTTCCTAACACCTTGATTGATCCACAACGATGGGCTCTAGCTTGGAACTCCAAACCAAATAAACCCTTTCTTCCTAACTTGCTTCTGCCAGGATGTTTTACAGCAATTAGAAACAAAACTGTGACATTATTGCTACCTTGATTTTCTTCTCTTAAAATGAATATAATACTGCTTAAAATGATAGTGGTGAGTAATGAACTCAGGATGTACATAAATGCTGCAATTATTAAGTCTTACCTTTTCTTCAGAACACTAAGGTCCAAGGAACACAGATAATGAACTTTTCCAACTGGAAATTTATACTACTGTGGCTTTTAATCAGAACTTTAACAATAAATGAAATAACTAAGAAAATACTTACTTTGTAGCAGCAGCAGCAAAATATCTGTTGGGCAAGAGATTGTTCACAGAACAAGGGTAAAGAGATGTCTGGTAAGCCATCTTGGAAAGACTATGTCTTTGATGTTGTATCAAGACTTGAAAGGAAAAACAAAATATTAACATAAAATAATCATCAGATTCATACATTCTTAAATAGAAAACTCATTTTTTAAAAAAAAAGCAACTAATATTTTATGATTCCTAACCACTTTAAAAAGTTAATAATGGAGGCTGGGGTTTTGTTTTGTTTTTGTTTTTTAAACATGTAATAATAAAGGCTGCCTCAAAAGCAAGAGAATCTGAGTTTGGCTCTCCCTCAGAATTCACATGAAAAGCTGGGTGTGATGGAAATACACCTATAATCCTAGGAACAGTGAGGTGCCAGGTAGACACAAGCAAATCTCTGGGAGTCTGTGGCCTAGCTAGCCTAACCCACATGGTGAAGTTCCATGCCAATAAGAGACTATGTCTCAAACAAAAGATGGTGGGTGTCTGAGGAACTATCCAAGGTTGTCCTCTGACGCCTACACATGCAATGCACACATACATCCATCCCCCACATGAATGCAAGCACAAAACCACATACACACAAACATACAAATAGGGACAGAGTGTAGTTTAATGATAGAGTTCTTGTCCTAGCACATGTAAGGCCCTGTGTTCCATAAGCAGCACCACTAAAAAGAAAGATAAAATACAGAAATCACACTTAGAGAAGCTAGAAGAAAGAAGAGGCATCTAATAGCTAACAATTTTTCCCATTCACTTGTTTTGTTTCTGAAACAGGAGCTCACTGTAGATTAGCCTGACCTGGAATTCACTAAGTAGCCCAGAGTGAACTGAATCATAGGCAACATGTGAATACAGGCATGAGCCATTACACCCTCTTCACCTATTTTTACCTTAATCTAATTTAAGCTCAATAAATTATTTTTTATTAACAGGGAATATGTACCTCCAGATTTTAAAAATAATCTCTATTTTATTTATTTATTTTAAAGATGATACATTTACAGAGTTGTCTGAGTTCTTCTAAAAACAGAAAAAAGTGAGAAATTTGCCCGACCAGATCAAGACTTGTTATAAGAAGGAGCAGGAAGAAGGTAGCCTAGAGGATGAAAAGAAAGAGCCAAGTATAATTGTGTATGTGTGGAAATATCTCAATGAAACCCTTTTTTCTGTGTATGCTACATAAAAAGTTTCATTTAAAAAATATATTTAAAGCTATAATGATTCTACATGTTGGTAGTGGCACAATACAGAAAGACAGATTAGTTTAAAAAACTGGCTTGACAATAAACTCATCCAAAGGTCCCACTACAGAGGGGGGAAAAACCCACTCACAAGTGAACAGTAATACTTAAAAGCATGGTGGAAGTTGAATTTCTATTGAATCAGCCTGGCACCTGGCAGCACACATGGTCCTGGGCAATAGGTGTACCTCTGGGAGGAAAGCATGAAGCTGACCAATGAGAAGGCATTCTGTATGCATACCTGGTGACAGCGACAAAGAAGGAAAGCCAGGGAAACTAGAAGGGGCCTTTGGCTTGGCATTGCTTCTCAATATTGCTCAACTGCCCGACACTGCCACACTCTGAAAAGAGCCACAAAGATAGCAGCCAGAGTTGGGCAGAACCAAAGTTGGGTGGAGTCCACTTGGAAAGCCTTGCTCTGAGAGACAGAGAACAACTCCCTGTGGAAGGGCATGTCAGGGAGAAACTGAGAGAAGCCTCGAGACCCGCCAGCAGAGCCCGAAAACTGAACAAGAGACAGAGGTATGAAGTGGACGTGTGTCAATTGCTGGTACTGAGGCCATGCTGACAGAAAAGGCCGGACTCAAGCAGAGATGTGCTAACCAGCCCCTAGGTGGTAAGTATTGGGAGGTCATACACCTAGGCACATAATCGGAGACCAGCAGAGGAGACAGGAAGCGGAGGCCGTGGAAAGGACACATAAAGGGGCTCCTGTCACAAGCCAGCCCAAGAAGGCTGAGAAAAGGTGGTGTAAGGCTGTGCCCACCACAAATAAGTTCGGGCTGGTAAAAGAGGCACAGCATAGGATGTGCTCAGAAAAGGTTTGTGAGAACCAGATGCTGAGGAGAGCCATGGCTACCTTGCGCTACCTGGTGCCACGGTGGCAGGAGCAAAGTGGCCTGAGGCTACATCAGTGCATGGGCTTGAAGCCTCCTGAGCGAGTGAGCGAGGTATGACGCGTTGCACTTTTAGGCTGCAGCAAATGGACTGGGAAGAGACCGAGAAAACAGGCGGGAGTGAGGCCCCTGTCCCGTAAAGGTGTGCCAAGGCCCAGATGAACAAAGGGGGACCCAGAAAGGCTGTGATGCCAAGGACTAGGCCTCACTGTAGGGGTTAGATAAATTAGATTTAGAAAATATATAGGAGTTTCTGATACTGTCTCTTAATTCGGGGCCTGAAGAGCATTATCAGCATGAAGTCAGGAAAAACAGGAAAGACTCAATAGACTGAAAAACAAGTTTGAAGTCAGGAAAACAGGAAAGACTCAATAGACTTGAAGAAACAAAGTATCTGGCCTGACATTGTTTTCAGCTGCTAAGTGGGCGGAGCCCAAATTAAGCTGAAACAGAGTTCCTCCTATTTAAGGACAGTGCATGGAGCCCAGAAGAAGAAGAAGAGGCCCCTGATGCTAGAGAGCTCCAAGAGTCCTGCTGAAAAATGGGCTGGCCATTGATGGCCAGCTCTCTCCCTGAAGCAGAAAGAAGCCGGTGAGCAAAGAAAGCCTGAGCAAGACACCAAAGGCCAAGGAGGACCCTGTGGCTCAGCTTTTGCCTAGAGGGGTTTGATCTGTCCGATCAGTGGCCTAGGGGAAACTGTGCCTGGCTTTAAGGACTGAGGCAGAGCAGCTGAGTTCCTGATTCAAAAGAAGTAAGTTGGCCTGCAGACAGCTGGGGTCTCCCACAGAGAAGAAAGCATGAAGCCTTATTTAAGGTGAGACTGCAATAACCAACTTACCCTGACGAACCAGCATCTGAGAGATCCAGAAAAAGGACTGCTAAGTGCGTTAAAAAATCTACAACAAAGACTGTGTTCCTGATGACTGAGGACCTGCCCCAGAGACTGTATCATTCTAAAAGGTTATGAAAGTAGTTGTTATAATTATCAATAGGTTTAGTGGATAGGTTAAATGGGTTGTAGGAATTTATAGGATTAATAATTAAGAAATTGTTGGTGTTTGTTATAAGTGAATTTAGTAATAAATAAGTAAGTGTTAAATAATAATTTAAAAGATCGGTAACACCTCACGCTACAGCATCTGCCCTGAGAGTGTTCAGCTAACAGGGAGTGCTGCCCCTGCTCCATTTAGCTTTGACAGCCTTGGCTGACTTAGGAGGCCTCAAGCCCAAGCTGAAGTGAAGTGGCAGCTGCCGAAATAGCCAAGTGACCAGTGAATGTCTGCTATTGCTGTGCTCCTGCAGACAGACTGCTGACCAGTTGCCCTCAAGGACCTGGGCTTGAGGACTGGTATCCTTCTAAAGTTCTTAGGGTTGGAGGGGTGGTAGGTGTTAATAGTTATTAATAAATATAGTTTAAAAGTTACGCCTACATAAAAGTCTTTCAGAATAGAAGAAAATGTCCTTATAATCTTTAGGGGAGGAATAGTTTCACAAACAAGACCTAAAGGCACCAAATAAAAAGTGGTTGTATAAGTGTTAAAAACTGCTTATTGAATATCCTTTTTAAAATTAAAAATTGAGGCCATGGAGATGGCTCACTATGAGTAAAGTGCCTGCCATGCAAGCATGAGGACCTATGTTCAATCCCCAACACACATGTAAAATGCTAGACATAGTGGCTCATCCTTGTAATTCCAAAAACAAGCTAATCCCTGTGACTCACTGGCCAGCCAGGCTAGGCTAATCAACACATTCAGGTCCTAGTGTGAGGCCCTGTCTCAAAAAAAAAAAAAAAAAACTAAGATGGATAATTCATGGGAAAAACACACTATAGGCACACATACTCTCCCACATGCACATAAAGTGAAAAGATAAACCCAAAATGGGTAGGACATATTTGCAATATGTTCAGTTGACAAAAGTCATATCTTGAGTATGAAAGATCAACACAATCAAAAAATAAACAAAAGGGATAAAAAGGCCAAAGTGAAAAGGAAATACAAATAGTGTAAAAGATGTCCACTGAGTATAACCTCACTAGTAACCAAGTAAATGTAAACTTAAAACACAATTTAGTATCTGACATCAACACTACATAAAGAGTGGTCAGCAGACATACTGCTGTCTGCAACCATACAAAGTTTACACTAGCATGTGAACAAATCACTAAATTATACTGTTCAATGCAACTGACAATACTTTTAATTCTTTGCATGCTGGTGACCCCTATATCCCAACATGTGGGATATAGCCTGACCTTGTCTCAAATTTTTTTTAATCACAAAGCTTAATCAAGATAGCAGTGTTTCATTTTATTATGGAGATATAGTTTATAAAGTGGATAACCTAAGTATCATTGTTTTATATATACCTGATTCAGAAACCTCTAGAAAATGAAGTTACTGATAATGTCTAATAAAGGTAAATTGTTTGCAGTGCAGATAAGAGTGTGAACTAGAATACCACTCTGGGAAGCAATATGGAATTGCCCAGTGAAGCCTAGTGAAGCACATGGCAGTGACGCAGCAGCCCACCTCCACACAAGTACGACATGCGCCTCAAGAGGCAGCACAGGAACAAGCAGAAGACTGCTCCTAAAACTACAACTACAGAAAAGAACTCATTATTTACTACAGACTGGCTAGAGACAATATCCTGTAACAGAAAGCTACACGACTATAAAAATAAGCAAGGTGCTACAGTGAGATCTGCAAACACATTGAGCCAAACAAGCCAGTGACAGAACCACTGTTTAGAATCCCTATAGTAGGAACCAGAGGTTAAATTTTCAACTGTAGTCATCAAACTGCTACAGACTAAGCAAAACCAAATTACAATACTACCACTATTTTAGAAGCTCTGCTAGACCTGTATCTACCTTTCCAACCCCTCAGTAGACAATGTATCATCTGACTTAGCACACTCTTCACTCCAAGAGGATCCCCTCATTTGCCAACACAGACAAAACGGTCCTCAGTTTCCTCAACTACTTATCAGTATACCTGATGCTACACTCATTCTTTAAAATCTCCTCCATGCAAGGAGATAGAAACCATTCCATCTCTTTTGTCACTTCATTCTCTTTTAGTAGATACTGAAAGGTTAGTGGTCCCAGGGATCAGTCCTAAACTGTTTCCTCACCCATCTCTCTAAAATTCATCTTCTCTCAGAGATGTTATCATCAATACTTGGCCTCTCCACACAAACACAGGTAGAACAGGTTGCCACCAACTACCACCTGAATCACTATACTAGTCTCCAAATTGTTCTATCATCTACTTGTGATAAGGATCATTTTTAAATGAACATCATGCAATGGCCTTAAATAACTGGCTGGATGCCTTAACCTGGCTCAGGGAACAAGGCAAACTATGACTTGAGAACTCCATGAGCCATCCCTGGCCTTATCTAGTGAGCTTCATCTAACTCTGCTCTCCCACATGCTCGCCATATTTCAGATACTCTTGGCTTCTTTCAGTTACCTGAGCACAGTGTGTTCTTTACTACCTTAGGATTCTCATATAGAAAAGTCTTCTTACGTGAACTGCAGGGTACATGGTGTAAGGAACAGCAAAGTAACTCTTACTGGAGAGGGAGTTTTGGGTTTTTTTGTTTTCCAACAATCCATCATTCTTCAGTCATTCAACAATGAATGTCCCAGTGAAATGTGTTCTGGCCATGCTTTTAATTACTTAGGACACATCAGTGAATACAACCCAAAAATCCCTGTCCTTATGGAGCTTATGGTTCTGGTTAGTGGGGGGACGAGACCAATAAGAATAGGAAGAAGAAGGATTGCAGGATAAAAGAAGAGGGAAAGTCGTTTGCATTTTTAAAGTAAAGATAGATTTCATATGAAAGGTGGGCCTGGGGAGATACCTAGCAAACAGAGCTCTTGCCATGCAGCATGAGTGGTAAAATTCAGATTCCTGTCTCCTGCATAAAAGCAGGGTAAGCACGGGGCAACACCTCCCACCTCCAAGGGCTTCCCTGGATACAGTGGGGACCCACCAACTTCAGGTCCAGTGACAAAATCTACCTCAGTAAATATCCTGGATAGTGACTGGCAGAAGAGAGCCAACAGCAACCTCTGGCCTCCATGTGTACATACACGTGCACTCATACACATACATATGCCATGCACACATACACATGAAAAAAAATTACAGTATATATGACATTCTGAATTCATAGTAGCCATATTGAAAGTACTCAATAATGAGTAAACAAAATGGACAGTGCAGTTATAGGCCACCATTAGGACTTGGGGGAGGCTTTTCAGAGTTCTGAGCATAGGAGTAATATAATTAAGCTAATTTTAAAAATACTTATTTATTTATTTAGATCCTGGAGATAGGGTCTCAGATTGCAGTCCTGCATGGCCTAGAACTCACTATGTAGTCCAAGCTGACCTCAAACTTGCATCAATCCTCCTGACTTTGCCTCCTATGTGCTGGAATTAAAAGCATGTACCACCACACAGTTTCAGTTCTTTTTTTTTCCTTTGATTTTATTTATTAAGTTTTTATTTTATGTGTATGGATATTTTGTCCTTAGAGGTCAGAAGAGGGGATCAGATCACCTGAAACTGGAACAGTTATGTGTCACCTTGTGGGTGCTAGGAATCGAACCTGGGTCCTCTGGAAAAGCAGCAAATCCTCTTAATTGTTGAGCCATCTCTTCACACACACACACACACACACACACACACACAAAACCACACACATATACTCACACATGAACTCACACAGATAGACACACACCAGATTAAGTTCTTTTTTGTTTGTTTGTTTTGTTTTTTGAGACAGGGTTTATGTAGTCCTGGCTGTCCTGGGCTCACTTTGTAAACCAGGCTGGCCTCAAACTCACAGAGATCCACCTGCCTCTGCCTCCCAAGTGCTGGGATTAAAGGCATGCGCCACCACGCCCCCAATTTAAGTTCTTAAGGGACCAATTTAGTACTTATTTAGAGTAGGCCACAGAGAAATCTAGGTGAGAAATGGTGTTGACTTATAACAAGATAGTTGGAGTGTTACTATGAGAAGTAAAGAGTTCAGGTAAACAGTACTTAGGAGGCTGAGACAAAAGGTCTTTCTCAAGTCCAAAGCCAGTCTAGGCTAGTTAGTGAATACAAGACCAAGCCAATCAGGACCACAAAGCAAGACCTTGTCTTCAAAAATTCTGACCAAACACACACACACACACACACACACACACACACACACATACATTAATACACATGCAAAAACAAATAGTCTGGATCAAGTTGGAAGTAAAGCAAAAAGGATTCATCAATGACTTAATGTGAAGGATGAGGGAGAGTCAACGATATTCTGAGGTTGTCACCTGGACAACTGAAAGTATGCAGCTTTTATCAAATAAGATGAAGAAAGCTGCAGGCTATGATAACAAGTTTGGTTTTAAATATGTGTGAAGTACCCATAAGTTATATACATATAGCTCTAGAATTCACAAATGAGTATAAGACTGAACTTCAGGAAAGAGGTCCCAACTGCAGATAAATATTTGATAGCTATTAAGATACAGAAGTAACAACAGATGAGGCCACTAAAGGAGTGAATTCACACCGAGAGAGAGAGAGAGAGAGAGAGAGAAAGAGA
>CAJQZJ010033237.1:1087813-1113504 GCA_907164525.1 Lophiomys imhausi | reverse complement strand
ACACACACACACACACACACACACACACACACACACACACACACACACCACGTAACAATGTCAGCAAAGCAATTCTCAGGAAGACATCTTATTTTTACCACAGTGCTCGGAACTCACAGAGGAGGCAGTAAGTAGCTGGAAGGATGTGACACTCCTCCTCCCTCCTTTTGTTCTCCGTGGCTTTGTTCTTTTTGTAAACCTGACATTCTGTTGTTACCCTTGTTCTAGATCTTGCTTTTCCTTTAGACTGTTAGGTTAGCTTGAGGCTGAGTCCCTCACCAAATTCCAGCATTAGGGTCAATAAATTCTTCCCAGTCTCTAAGCATCACTGTCTTTACTGCTTTGGAAATTAGTCCTAGGTTTTTAATGAGATTTGGGAAATACTTTTTAGTTTTGTTTTGTTTGTTTGTTTGTTTGTTTTAAATGACAGAGTCTTTCTATGTTGTTCAGGTTGACCTTGAACAGCTTAGTTTGTCTTTCTGTTTCTTAGGTTCTCAGGTGCTACTATGTCTGCCCACGGTGGGCAAGTGATCCTGGGTGGTATAAAAAACAGGTTGAGCAAGCCATGGGGACCAAGTCAGTAAGCAGACTTCCTCTGTGGTCTAGGCTTCAGTTCCTTTCTCCACCTTTCTGCTTTGGAATCCTGCCTTGACTTCCCTCAGTTATGACCCTGGACAAGTAAGATAAAATAAAACTTTTCTTCCCCAAGTTGTTTTTGGTCAGTGTTTTATCACAGCAACTGAAAGCAAAGTAGGACCCTGCCTTTTATTTTTTTTATTTCTGAGCATTGAGTTCAAATACTTTGGTCTCACCTGTGCACAGTAGGACCACATTTTTGTCACAACTGTTTTATTCATCCCTCTGATTTTTCTGTTGCTGCTACTGGGTTAGTATTTTTCTCCTCATAGTATAGCTTAGATATGGAGTATTCTAAAAGACTTATGTGCTAAAGGATTGTGTCCTATTTGCGGGTCAAATAATTGGGTGGTGACTGGGTCATAAGGAGTCTGATATAATTAGTAGGTTAATCCATTGATGGATTTAAATTTTGATGGCATAATTAAAAAGTAGTGGGAGATGGGACATGGTTCAAGGAAGTAGGTCACAGGGGATGAGTCTTTAAAGGCTGTTTGGTCCTGGTCAATTCCTGTCTTCCTCTTTTGTTTCCTAGTTGTCACGAGATAAGCATCTCTATTTCATCACACCCTTTTCCATGATATTTGATCTCCAGATCCAGAAATGTGAAACCAACCTCACATGGACTTTCTGAAACTGTGAGCCAAAACAACCCTTTCTTCCCTGAAGTTGTTTTCTTAGGTGGTTGTCACAGTGGCAGAAAGTCTGACAAACACACAACAGTTATTAAGTGATAAAGATAGAAATAGTAGAAGACAATGAAAGAAAGAGTCTAGTAAATTGCAATGACCAAATAAAGATTAAGGGAAAACAGTTTATTTTGGCTTAAGTTCAGGGGATGCAGTCCACTGCCACAGAAGAAGTGGTAATGGAATAATTTGGTCTGTGGTGCCAATGAGGAGAAAAGGGGGAATGGTAGTGCTCAGCTGGCTTTTCCCTTTTCAAATTTTTTTATTTACCTAGGACCCCAGTCCATGAATGGTGACATCCACAATCAATGTGAGTCATTTCTCCTTAGTTTCCTGTGGAAACTCCTTCAAAGAAATGCTCAGAGGTGTGTCTCCTAAGCGATTCTAAGTCTGGTCAAGTTGAACAAAGAAAATTAACAATCAGTAGGAGAAAACAGACGAAGAAGGTCAGCTGTTCAATGATCAAGGAGTCAGAGGTTCAAGCTCTGCTTTCCTAGCATGATCACCTAGAAAAGTATGCCCCTGCACAGTGACTCAGTTTCTCCATCAGACAGCAGAGATGGAAATATTTTGTAACATGATTTTGCACTGCAGTTTCCCAAATTCAGTGACTATTCTGAATGACTGTGTATACTTGTTAAAAGTTTATTTTTAATGTATAAATAAAAATCCTTTTCTAGGACTGGAGAGATGGTTCTGTGATTAAGAACATTAGCTGTCCTTCTAAAGGATCCCAGTCTAATTCTCACCACTCTCATAGCAGCTAAAAACTGTAACTCTAGTTTCAAGGTATGCACCTTCCTGTTTTGGCCTCTGAGTTCACACTGCAGGCAAAATACCCATACAATATTTTTTTTGTTGTTTTTGTTTGTTTGTTTTTGTTTTTCAAGACAGGGTTACTTTGTGTAGCCATGGCTGTCCTGGAACTATCTCTGTAGACCAGGGTGGCCTCGAACTCACAGAGATCCAACTAGCTCTTGCTCCCAAGTGCTGGGATTAAAGGCATGTGCCACCATGCCCAGCCACAATAATTTTAAGGAAAAGATTTTTTTTCTGTCCTCTCTGGGAGAGAGGAGCAAGCCCAATCCTCTAACAAAGAAAGGACCAAGGGGATACACAAATATCCAATAATAGAAAATATTCACCATCCTAAGCCAGCAGAAAAAAATAAGTTTATTTAGAAAACAATAGTATTCAAAGGCCAAAAGAAAATAATCATGACCAGGACAAGTATATAAGTAGAATATAATTTTTGTAAAAATGTCAATAATACTCTAAGTCCTAAATTATGTACCTCCTTAGTTTGTACCAGTATGAGTTCAGAGTATGTGATTCTAAAAAAAACATTCAAATACACTGCATCCTAGAAAATTCTATATAATAGACTAGAGAGAACAAGAGGCCTTGGTTCCCAAGGCTCTGCCACAGGTAAAGGCCTAATAACTTTGCAGTTGAGGGTGCACAAGAGAAGTTTTTCAGGGCTGTCAAAACTCACCATGTAAATAGCACACGCACAATGGATTCAGGAATTAGCGTCTGTATAAAAGGACTGTTCCATATGTGCATAAGTCTTACACATCCTGAGACTCAGAAAGCCTGAGCATCAGATATACACTAGACACACAAATGACATCCTGACATCCTCCGGGGAATGGATGGTGACTCTGATGAGATAAGATTCACCCTGAGGAGAGTGAGAGCATTTGCAAGGCATAGGGCCAGTAGAAAAGGGAAGGAGTTCTGAGCTAGAGGCTCAGGGCTCTGCTCTGTCCCGCCTTGAGCCTTCCAAGGGTCAATGATAGAACTCAGGAAGGAGAAGCGATAAAAATCTGTATAGGGCTGGGCGTGGTAGTGCGCACCTTCGGTCCTAGCAAGAGAATCTCCGTGGCGCGGGCTCTTTCCCTTTAGAGGGTAACAAGGTGCGTGCCTCAGAGAAAACCAAAAAGACCGATGGCGTGGAGTAGCAACTTTAAGAACAGGGTATGCACTCCCTTAGTATATGCATCAAGAGCTAAGGAGGCTGGGATGGAACCAATAATTACTGGTGGGGTCACAAAGGCAGACAAACAGTTTAGAAAATGCCAGCTGCATGGAGTTAGCGGTCCAGTAATATAAGCAGGTGCAATTATTATAGTCATGATGGCATTTGGAAGGCTTTATTTGCTGTTTCATTTTCCTAAATTTTCTTTTATTGGGACAAGCAGTTTATCTCATTATATCTTTTTATGAAAGATCTTAATTTTAGGTTAGGAATTAAAATGACAGCTTGGACCCAGTACCTTAACTAATGATTAACCATGAAAACCTTTCCTGCCATGTTAAATCTCATCAAGTCGTCCACAGCTGTCAACTGTTTATCTTATCCTTCACTGCATGAGAATTAAATGTGATGTTTGCTTTTCACCTTTCTGAGACAGGGTTTCACTTTATAGTACAGTACAGGCTGGCTTGGAACTTAGTCCAGCTAGCCCCTTATTTATGTTAATACCTGTCAGTCTCCCAGGTGCTAAGATTAGAGGGCCAAGCTGCCACACCTGTCTAGAATTCAGTAGCTTTCATAGGCTACAAGAAGATACTGTCAGGCTCATTGTAAAATCTGACTAAATTATATTTCCTGAATAACTCTTCTTTGTTACTTATGCTACCTCTTTCAAATAATTTAATAGGTTAGAAAGTAACTATTTACATTTTATGTTAGTGTTCTTACAGACAGCTGTGAATTTCTCTGCTTTGTTATCTTTATTCATTTTTTTTAGTAGATTTTCCCATTCTTTGTGTATTCCAGTGAAAAACATTGTAGGGCTGGGTATAGCTTAATAGTAAAAGTATGTCTAGTATACATGAGGTCCTTGTTTCATTTTCTAGCATGAGAAGAATACAATGAAAGCAACCAGGATGAGCAAAACCCACACAGAGTACTGTGTTGTTCCCGACAACACCCAGTCTTCATCCTGTCACCCTGCTAGGTACCCATGATGACATCCTCTTAAGTGGATAGCCTAGAATTGCTTGGCCACACGGAGTACCAGAAGCAAATACAATGCAAGAAGAAAGAGATGGCGGGTTGTTGACCAGCTCGATCCCTTATGCTGAGTCATGGAGATGTCTGTGCTTTCAGTGGCCTCTCTGTTCATAGCTCCAGGACTCACCTACTTCCAGTGACATGATGCTTTGCTCCTTGATCTTGTGACCTAGCTCCCACACATGGAGTCAACATTTATTTTCAGTATTAATTTCAACATCCTTTGTTACCATCCTTAATCCAGAATTCCCATGATATTCTGCCTTATTAAACTCTGTGGTCCAAAATTCTTTGAGCTTTCCTACTGGTTCATTGGCCAACAGACATCTAGTCAAAACAGCAACATTGGATTTAAATTAGGGCATAGTATAAACAAATGGAATTATTTATGTTGGGAAAAATAACAACACTATACCACTAATAATAATTTCTAAAATTCAAAAGAAATGTAAGAAAGAAATCAAACTACTCTTTTTTTTAATGTTTATCTATTACTTCAAGTTTCATCTCCATCACAGTGCCCTCCCAATTCCATCCTCCCACCCACTACTTCCTCTCCCACCCATCCCACTTCTCCAGTGTGAAGTGTCCCTACATATCAGCCCATCTCAGTTCAGCAGTCACATGAGGGCTAAGAGCTTCCTCTTGCACTGGGGGGCTACATGGCAGCACCCCTAGGGCAAATTGTCCCATTAACAGGTAACAAAGTCTATGTTCCTGATCCTTTTGGTGTGTTGGTTGTAGGATAGTTATCCTGTACTATACGGCTAAAATTCAATTATAAGTGAGTAGATGCCATGTGCATCTTTCTGAGTCTGGGTTAGCTCACTCAGGATGAGCTTTTCTAGTTCCATTCATTTGGCTGTGAATTGATTTCCTTGTTTCTGATAGCTGAGTAGTATTCCATGTGTAAATGTACCACATTTTTTTATCCATTTGTTGGTTGAGGGACATCTGGGTCCTTTCCAGTTTCTAGCTATTACAAATAAAGCTGCTATGAACATAGATGAGGACATGTCCTTGTGGTTTGGTGAGGAATCGTTTGGGTGGATACCCAGAAGTGATATGGCTGGGTCTAGAGGTAGGGCTATTCCAAGTTTTCTATTGCCAGACCGATTTCCATAGAGGTTGTACAAGTTTGCACTCCCACCAGCAATGGAGGAGTGTCCCCCTTTCTTCATAACCTCGCCAGCATGTGTTGTCATTTGAATTTTGATTTTAGCCATTCTGACTAAATGTGTGAGATGGAATCTCCGAGTCATCTTGAGTTGCATTTCTCTGATGATTAAGGATGTTGATTGAACATTTCTTCAAATGTCTCACTGCCATTAGAGATTCCTCCGTTGTGAATTCTTGGTTTGCTCTGTTTCCCATTTTTTGACTGGATTATTTGGTTTCTTGGTGTTTAAGTTCTTGAGTTCTTCATAAATTTTGGATATTAGCCCTCTGTCAGTCAGATGAGGGGGTTGGTAAAGATCTTTTCCCAATCTGTAGTTTGCTGTTTTGTTCTAATGACAGTGCCCGTTGCCTTACAGAAGCTTTTCAGTTTCATGAGGTCCCATTTATTGATTGTTGGTTTTAGAGCCTGAGCTATTGGTGTTCTGTTCAGGAAGTTGTCACCTGTGCCAATGAGTTCAAGGCTTTCCCCACTTTCTCTTCAATTAGATTTAGTGTGTCAGGCCTTATGTTAAGGTCTTTGATCCACTTGGACTTAAGTTTTGTACAAGGTGATAAGTATGGGTCTAATGTCATTCTTTTACATGTCAACATCCAGTTAAACCAGCACCATTTGTTAAACAAATTATTCTTGAGATACTCTTAAAACTGACATTACTTCTTAGATCTATGTTGAAGTCTGTGCCTCATGGTGATAACATCGTGCTTCCAATGAACCATGCTGCATGGATCTTTGCTGAAGATCCCCTAGGTAGAGGGAGTAGCTTTGACCCATGATTCCTTTCCCTCTATCAAAGTAGTTGTCAAGGAAAATGCCCAGAGAACATCTAACAAAACCATTTTTTTATGCCAGCATTGCCCCAGTGTAATAGTGGCAAGGCTGCCCCCTTGGGATGTCCTTAACAAAACTGGTTGCTTCCCTTCCCTGACACAACTGTATTAGCTTTTTCTTTGAACCAAATACTGGGAAAAAGAGCAAGGAATTATTTTGCTGAAAGTTTCCATGGTCTCAGTCTAGCAGAGCAGGGACAAAGAGTATAGAAGATCATAACTGCTTAACTCATGGTGGACAAGAAACAGAACAAAGACAGGAAGGGACCAGGACAAGGTGTGTCCTTTAATGACCTTCTGCCAGTCATCTGCTTGTACTGATTAAGTCCAGCCTCCTGCAAGTCTACCATCTTCCAACAGTCTGTTCAAATGCAGAAAGCATCCCTTAGGCCGGAGCCCTCATGATCTATTTCCAGAAATACCCTCTGAATCTAATCATGTGACTAGACTCTCACAGGGATGAAGAACCCATTCAGAAAATGCTCTTACTGTCCAATGCTCCCTGTACCTTATCTTCCCACTGTGAGCATACTTGTTTTGTATTTTAGTTCCTTAAGAGGGTTAGTTTGGTGTAGGTGATGATACTTCTCTTCCCTGTGTGATGTCATGCCTTGGATAAATCTGATTTGCTTTGTACCAGCTCTCATTTCTCTCATAGTAGTTCTCAAGTGGCAAGTACATAGACTCAGGTTTACAAGCACAAGACCCACAGAATAACCCCAGAGGTATAAGTCTAACAATCTAACCTTTAATTTTGTCTTGTAGCATAAGTTGGAAAAAAAAGTCTCTTAATTGTAGTCATAGCAAATAACTATTAGAACACACACACACACACACACACACACACACACACACAAACGTGCACTTCCTTTAAAAGAAATAGGAATTACACAAATTCTTTAGTATACATTGTTGATACAGTATTTTAAAAAAGCGATTAATAGATCTGATGGGAAATTAGCTGAAAGATCTAGATCTGTATTCTTTGAAAACAATCAGAAGACCCAGCCATGCTAAGCCTAGTTTCTACATCCTCAAAATCTACTGGAATGAACTGGACATTGCACTTGTTAATGAGGTACTAGCTCCTGGAGCACCATGATCCTCCTATGCTCCAGGGCCCCTCCACATGCTCCATTCACTCATAACATCTGTGTGCACTCTGCAGACACTTACCTTGGTCACCTCTCACCCCACTCCTTTTAGAATTCTGCTCAGTCTGGTTAATAAGAAATAGAACCATTGCTTCAACAGAAACTCTGTAATGGTCATTCCATTCACCCAAGCCAATGGAGCAAAGCTTTGAAATTACCGCTTATAAGTATCTTGTGGAACAAATAAGAGAGGTAAGGTCCATTTTCCTTTTATATTTTAAGCAATTATAAGGGTTCTTGCATCTGAACACCATATGCTTTTATGCAACTTGATTCCAATGTGATTAGGGGGGATATTTGGTATCTGAATGAAACCTTTTTCTGGATTCTACTCAAAAAACTTCAAATAAAGGTTTTAGAAAATTGGTAAGAACTCACTAGGACCGTACTTTTTAAAGGAATGGATTATTTGAGTCCTATAGTGTTTGATTCATTTTGAGTTTGTTTTATAGTCTATAGAATGTATTGTAGTTTCAGCTTACACATTTTTTGTCTGCATTTCAGGATTTTCATTTGAAATCCATTTTCACCTAGTACATAATTTAAACAATTCGATACTATATAAAATAAATATAATGCAATGCACTACTTAATTTATTAAGTTGATAACATGGAAATTGTCTATGTGGATCCTCCATTGGTGAAGAATTCTTTGTTTTGAAAGTGTTAAATCTTTTAAGGTAGTGCCCTTTTAAACTTAGCCATGTTCTAGTCTCCACTGAGTTAAAAATAAGATAAGAAACACATGATTTTGTAATTATATACACTCAGTAGCAAAATTTCACCTAATCAATTAGCTACATGTGCTCTCCAGGATAAACATACTCATGGATTCATTCAACACGATGGGAATTTACCTGCAATCTCTCTGGAGTCTGCCAACTGGCAGAGTCTTATGTGGGAGAGTTTATCGTTATTGCAAGTTTTTTTATGATTATTGCTGAAACATATACAAAATAATTATTTAAACATGAAAACTAATTTGAGCACTTTGAAAAGCCATGATACGGGCTGGAGAGATGGCTCAGCGGTTAAGAGCACTGGCTGCTCTTCCAGAGGTCATGAGTTCAATTCCCAGCAACCACATGGTGGCTCACAACCATCCATAATGAAATCTGGTGCCCTCTTCTGGCCTGCAGATATACCTGCAGACAGAACACTGTATACATAATAAATAAATCTTAAAAAAAAAAAAGCCATGATACAGACAAGCAGCTACACATCCATTACCATTGCTGCCAAATTTTGTATAGGGAGACAATTGGGGGAAAAAATGATAAAACATTTGCCTAGTATGTGTAAGGCTGTTGGATAAATCCCTAGTAATACCCATCCCTGCCCCACAGTCCTTGTAAAAATATTAGCTATCTAGGGGAATTCAACTTCATATTGCTTCACAAACACGTGTTCTACTTTAATACAAGTATTTATTGTGCCTACTAGATGCCTGATGAAGGCTCCAAGTGCTAATGTAAGTTAACAAGAGCTAACATAAGTTAGCTCATTTTTAATTATCTCATCAGATGAACACTGTTACTGCTCTCGTTTTATAGATGAGGGAATTAAAGCACAAAGAGATTGGGTAGAATCATCTAGATTTATGGTTTGGAGCCTGGTTTTGAATCTGAGGATTACAAATTGTAGAGTTAAATCTTACGACCGTGCTGCATGAGAAAAAGTTGAAAATTCATAGCATCAATCAACAGACCCGTATTAAAAGGAAGGCTTAGTAAAGGGCATACCTCAGATATTTTCCTGTCTCTTACTTGTATACACTGTATACAAGTCATTCATCGGCAAAGCCACAGATTCCAACTGAACTAAGTTAGTTTTCTGTAATCAAGAGAAGAACAACATTGAATCATACTACAAAGAAGTTGTGTCTTCTTATAGTAGAAAATACAGAATTTAAAATTAAAATTATGATAATCCTTTCAGCAAATGGTGCTGGGATAATTGTACACCTACATCATTGAAAATGAACTTTCACACATATCTTTTACCTTAAACATTAATTTAAAATGGATCAGAGAAAGACAGAGAAGAATAAGTGTAGTAGCTAAGGCAGGAGGAACATCACAGCAAGTTTCAGGCCCTGCTGGTCTACTCTGTCACAAACAAAGAGGGACAGCGTTTCTTTATGTAGCCATGGCTGTTCTGGAACTCACTCTGTAGACCAGGCTGGCCTTGAACTCAGAGATCCTCCTGCCTCTGCCTCCTGAGTGCTGGAATTAAAGGTATGTGGGGACTATAACCACTCAGTCAGAATCTTAACCTTTAAAAATATGTATGCATTTATTTCAATAAGTGAGCTATCTCCCTGGCCCAAAGTATCTTAACTTAAATTTTACTGTATTGCATGGTGTGTGTGTGCAGGTCAAGGACAACATTTGCCAAACCTTCTCACAAGTCCATGACTTTTTTTTTCTTTTTTCTTTCTTTCTTTCTTTCCTTTGTGTGTGTGTGTGTGTGTGTGTGTGTGTGTGTGTGTGTGTTTTTGCTTAGTTTTGTTTTGTTTTCTTTTTTCAAGACAGGTTTCTCTGGGTAGCCCTGGCTATCCTGGAACTCACTCTGTAGACCAGGCTGGCCTTGAACTCCTTGAACCACCTGCCTCTGCCTCCCAAGTGCTGGGATTAAAGACATGCGCCATCACACCCAGCCATTACAGACAGTTTTGAACTGCCACGTAGGTGCTGGGATTTGAACCCTGGTCCTTGGGAAGACCAGCCAGTGCTCTTAACCACTGACCCATCTCTCCAGCCTAGTCCATGAATCTTTTTTTTTTTTTTTTGATTTTTCGAGATATTCTCTGAATATCTCTGACTGTCCTGGACTCGCTTTGTAGACCAGGCTGGCCTCGAACTCACAAAGATCCGCCTGCCTCTGTCTCCCAAGTGCTGGGATTAAAGGCGTGCGCCACCACCGCCCGGCTAGTCCATGAATCTTAACTTCAAAAAGTGTCAATATTTTATTTTTGTGATAAAATTATTTTGTTAAATCCAGGTGAGATAGAGGGAATTAAGTCAGAAGAAACATTGAAAAAGAAATGAAGATACATACACAGATAATTGACAAGAAACCAAAACAGGACTTGAAAAATATTTATTTTTGGAGGATATTACTGTATAGCTCTGGCTAGCCTGGAACTTGCTATGTCGACCAAGCTAGCCCTGAGCTCACAAAGATCCATCTGCCTCTGCCTCCCAAGTGCTGGGATTAAAAGTATGCACCACCACACTTGGTAGGACTTACAAATATATGGAAAATAATAATCAATAGTAATGTCTGGTAATTATATCTGTCTGAAGCAGTTCTAGGCATTTTACATACACCACATACATATAAGCTGTGACATGTGGTTTCATGTACATCTACTAGATAAGGAAATAGATGAGTTAAAATGTTTTCCTCAATCTGGGTGTGGTGGTGCATGCCTTTAATCCCAGCACTTGGGAGGCAGAGGCAGGTGGATCTCTGTGAGTTCAAGGCCAGCCTGGTCTACAAAGTGAGTCCAGGACAGAGAGAAACCCTGTCTTGAAAAAAACAAAAGAAAAAAAAAAACAAAAATTTTTTTTCCCCTCAAAGCTTCACAGTATCTAAGGATAACAGATGACATTTAAACAGAGTCTGGCTCCTGGTTATACCTTCTCACATTCTATAATATTGCCTCTGAAATCATCAAGCGTTTGTCTAACATCTACTCAGTGGACATTGTATTAGATACTGAAAAGAAATATTTTGCTTATAAGAAACTAATATCATAAGAACTATCTAAGTGAATTCATTTTGAAAACAGGAGGTAACAACTTACTTCAGGTAGACCAAATCATGTTTCTAATGAAAGTTGCGATGTTATTAGTGGCTTGAAGAATGTGTAGCTGTGGAAACAGGTGTGGATGTGGAAAAAAAAAAACACTGAACATTAAATTTTGGGGAAGTTGGCCATTGGCCACCAGGATCAGGAAGTAAGTAAGCTTTGGGCAAAATGACATCAGAATAATTATGTTTTAATTAACCAGTTTTAGATGGATGGTTTTCGTTTTGTTTGTTTAGAAGGAGTGATTTCAGATGGAAGCCTTACTGAACAACAACTAGAAAATGAAGTGCTGAGATGGCCCTAAATTCTCTCTGTTGGTTATCCCGGCACTTGGGAGACTGAGGCAGGAGGCACATTAGTTCAAGGCCAGCTTGGGCTACACGGATATCATCATCTCCAACAACAGCAACACGAGTTATTTGTGCTATAATCAGAACGAACTACCTAAAGGCCTAGTTAAACACACATATTAGGCCCCACCCAGACTTTCTAGATCTCTACGTTTGGGGTGTGAGCAGGGCCTCTCCTGCTCTGACATGTTCCCAGTGGTGCTGATGCTGCCTGCCCATCAGCCTGTCAAACAGAAAGAAGGCTGCTGTTTGGAGGCAGCGGCAGCTGAGTCTACAGTAGAAGGAAGAGGAGGGGGAGATTATGGCAAGTTCAGCATTTCTTGAAGCAGGGATTATCTGAGAGAGTCCTGGCAAGGCCAGTAGCTTTTGGAAACTAAAGGCTCCTGGGAATCCTGTCAGAAAATGTGCCCTTACCTAGAAGGTCAAGGAGTTCCACACTACAGGCTTTGAGGACTGACAGGTTTTGTTCAATACAAAGGAGAAATAGTAATAATTTACCATAGTGTTCCTTAGACTCCCCTAAAATTTAGTGACATCTGCTGCTTTCCTTAAAAAAAAAAAAAAAAGGCAATGTAATAGTGCAACAGACTTCTACAGTGATTCTTTCCTAGAGAAAAGTCCAAGATGGGCTGTTATCATTTTCACAGTGGGACTTTAATTAGCCACTTTATATTAGAAACTCAGTAAAAATGTTTAATGTTGTCATAATATTTAAATAAGACCTTTTTGATTTATTTCACTTTAATATTTCTGAATAGATTTTTGTATGTGCAGATATGTTTATGCCATAGACACATGATGCATGTGGGTATGTGTTCAAGTGTGAACATGTGGAGGGAAAGAGAGAGAGAGAGAGAGAGAGAGAGAGAGAGAGAGAGAGGAGAACCAGGGGTCAATCTTGGATGCTCTCCCTCAGGAGCTATCTGCCTTGTTTTGTTTAGAAGTGTTATTACATTTTAATTGTTGGGGGGGGGGTCATGCACATATGTCATAGTGCACACACAGTGATCAGACGGCAATTTTCAGGAGTCTATTTTCTCCTTCCATCATTGGGGTTCTGAGGCACAAACTCAGGTTTGTACACTTGGCAGCTTATGCCTTTGCTGAATGAGCCATCTTTCCATCCCTCAGTTTGTTTTTTGAGACAGGGTCTCTCCTTGCCTGGGACTCCCTGATTAATCTTGGCTTGCTAGCCAGGGAACCCCGGGGGATTTTCCCATCTTTACCTCCCCAAATCTGGAGTTACAAGGGTGTGCCACAATGCCTGGCACTTTTTTTTTTTTATGTGGATTTAGGCCTTCAAGCTTGCATGGCAAGTACACCACCAACTGAGCTATCTCCCTAGCTCTAAGCAGTTTTTCGACATTTTAAAAGAATGTGTAAATCCAAAGGGTAATAGTTTTCATTACTTAGTTTATTCTCAGTAAATTGAGTGGCAAGTCTGTGTAATGTCATCCAGGAGAATTTGTTTCATGTATTAAGAGAATATAACAAATGAATGTTTGTAATGCCTCAAATATATCTGTGTTTTAGTATGGGATTAAAGTCAGAATAACAATATGCATTTATCAGGTTTTTTTTTCATTGAAACATAATGCCAGCAAATACTCAGTATAAAGACGTAAATAAAGCTAAGAATAAGAGTTAAGAATAGGAAAAAACAGAAATTATTTAAAGAACATTTATGTACTACACACAACTTTGAAACAAGAGAGATTTTGTGCCTTTTAGTCTAAGCTATTATTCCACACTGATGTCAGCCAAATAGCTCTATGGGCTGCTTATCTGAGGAGAGGTACAGACGGAAGTGGCAACCACTAAGGGTGGGTTGTGTTCTAACGATTATACAGAGCTACAAAAGAAATTTGTGTTTTTGAGAACAGTTTGTAATGTAAGTACCCAATTCACATGAAGGAAAAGTGCTTTGCAACGCACCAAGAAAGTAAATATCAAAAGCCAAAAAAAAAAAAAACCGTAATAAAGACTCAAGTGAACGTCAGATAAGCTGTGTGTGTTGTGGAGGGGAGGGGGGATCATTTCAACTCAAGATACAAGTTTCTTCCATAGTAACTAGCTTAATTTTAAAACCAACAAAACAAACCAAAAACTAGAAGGAGCAACAAGCATGTAATAAGAGAGAGAAAAAAAAGTTAGCAAAAGCTGGCAAACTGTCAAAAACTTGAGTTTCATTTTTCCCTTCAAAGTATGTATCAATTTAAAAATGTGAAATTCAGTAAAATATTTATGCTGTGTCTGAGTATTCCAGATCCATTATAACTTTATTTCTTTTCTCAGTCTTTTTTAATTAATTAATTATTATTATTATTGTTATTGTTATTTTTAGGTTTTTGAAGACAGGATTTCTCTGTGTATCTCTGGCTGTTCTATACTCAGTTTGTAGACCAGGCTGGCCTTGAACTCACAGAGATACAACTGCCTCCCGGGTGCTGGGATTAAGGGCATGCGACACCATGCCCAGCAATTACAGACAGCTGTGAACTGCCATGTGGGTGCTGGGATTTGAACCCAGGTCCTTTGGAAGAGCAGCCAGTGCTCTTAACCACTGAGCCATCGCTCCAGCCCCTCTCAGTCTTTTCAATTTCTCTTTTTCTCTCTTGCTCTTTCCAGACACAGAACAGGGTGAGGGTGAAATTATCTCTTGGCATTAGAAGATAAATGTTAATTTGTACATTTAAGGTCTATGAAGCCATAGTCACAGTAATCAAAACACTTACTATATATATATATAGCTGTAGACTGAGATACTAACCCACACCTGCAGTGCCCTCCTCTCGTTCTCTCTTCTTGCTATCTATCTATCTATCTATCTATCTATCTATCTATCTATCTATCATCTATCTATCTATCTCTATCTCTGTGTGTGTGTTTGTGTGCATGCATGTGTGTTTGTGTGTGAGTGTGTGTGTGCATGTGGTATGAGTGTGTGAGCATGTTTGTGAGTGTGTGCATGCATGTGTGTGTGACTGTGTGTGTGAGTGTGTGTGGTGTGAGTGTATATGAGTGAGTGAATGTGTGTGTGTGTGTGTAGCTCTGGCTGGCCAGGGACTCACTATGTTGACTAGGCAACCAAGCTGGTCTTGAACTCACCGCAGTCCTCCTAACCTGCATCCTGAGTACTGGAACTACAGTTTTACACTATCACATTGGACTCTCAAGCAGATTTTTCCTTTTCTTTTTTTTTAAATTTGGTTATTTATTTATTGCATGCTGATCACAGCCTCACTTCCCTCCTCTCCCGCCAGTCTCTCCCTCTTCCCTTCCCTTCCCTCCCTTTCTCCCCAGAAAAGGGGAGGCCTCTTATGGATATCAGCCCAGCCTTGGCATATCAAGTTGCAATAAGATTAGGTGCATCTTCTTCTACTGAGGCTAGAAGAGGCCACCCAGTTAGGAAAAAGGGGCCCAAAGGCGAGCATTATAGTCAGAGACAGCCCCTGTTCCTGCGTTACGGGTCCCATATAAAGAAGAAGTTGCATAGCTGTTACATATTGGCAAAGGGCCTAGGCTCATCTCATGCATGCTCTTCAGTTGGTGGTTCAGTTTCTATGAGCCTCTATGGGCCTAGTTTAGTTGACTCTGTAGGTTTTCTTGTGGTGTTCTGTGACCCCTGGGCTCTTTCACCCCTTCTTCCCCTCTTCCACAGGATTCCCTAAGCTCCAGTTAATGTTTGCCTGTGGGTCTCTGCATCCGCTTCCATCAGTTGGTGAGTGAAACTTCTCTAATGACAGTTATGCTAGGCTCCTATCTGCAAGTACAGCAGAATATCATTAATAGTGTCAGGGGTGTGCTCCCTTTCATGGCATGGATCTCAAGCTAGGTCAGTCATTAGTTGGACCTTCCCTCAAATTCTGCTTCATCTTTTACCCCTGTACATCTTGTATGCAGGGCAAATTGTGGGTCTAAGGTTTCATGGCTGGGTTGGGGTCCCAATCCTTCCATTGAAAGTCTTGCCAAGCAAGCATTTCTTATCCAACTTAATCTTGTCATCTTTTCTCGCCAAATTTTTTACTAGAAGCAAAACCCACTTATTTATCTCCTCAGGAAAAAAAAAATTGAGGAAGAAAAGACAAGGATTCCAGGGATATCTTTTTGTTCTGAAAAGCAAGAGCGCACACCTCAGGGGATCAAACAAAGCCTAGGGAGATGTACTCAGTGGACATTAAACCTATCTTTGTCATTCCTTGCCTTTGGGATCTTATGTAAAGCATTTATTCATCACCATATTCACTTAAATATTCTCTTTTAATTCAGATGCTAGCACCAGAAATATTATGAAAATAGCTGGTTAAATAATATGAAAGAGCTTTATCAGGCTGGGGTGTAGCTCTGTGGTAGAGTGTTAGCCCAGCACTCACAAGGCCCAGGATTTGTCAACATAAGTTGCTGCATTTAATCATTTCTTTAACAACTGAAATGCCTCATTGAACTTACTTGTCTAATCATATTTTATTATATAAACCAATCCTTGAATATATGTGAGCTGGCTAGTTTTATGTTAACTTGACAAAAGCCAGAGTCACTGCAGAGGAAGGAGACTCAACTGAGAAAATGCCTTCATAAGACTGGGCTGTAAGCAAGCCTGCAGTGTACTTCCTTAATTATTGATTGAGGAGGGAGGGCCCAGCCCATTGTGGGTGGGGCCATCCTGGGCTGCTGGTCCTGGGTTCTATAAGAAAGCAGGCTGAGCAAGCCATAGGGAGCAAGCCAGTTAGCAGCATCCCTCCATGGCCTCTCCATCAGCTCCTGCCTGCAGGCTCCTGCCCTGTTTTGAGTTCCTGCCCCGGCCTCTCCATCAGCTCCTGCCTGCAGGTTCCTGCCCTGGCCTCTCCATTGGCTCCTGTCTGCAGGCTCCTGCCCTGTTTTGAGTTCCTGCCTTGGCTTCCCTCAATGGACTGTGATATATAAGTCAAACAAACCCTTTCTCCTCAAGTTGTTTTGGTCATGATGTTTCCTTACAACAGTAGAAACCCTAAGTCAATAAGTAAGAGATTTTTGTAAGATACATTTTAGAGACATAATGTTTTTTAGTTTACTAAGCAAGGAAATGTAGGACCACAAACTTAAATCCTTATCTCTTAGGTTTTATTGTGTTTTCCAACTAGAAGAAACCAGGTTGATTCATTGACTCGTTTATTGATTGTCTACAACGTATACAAACATAGTTTCTCACTTAAACATTTAGGCATACTTCTTTGGATGTGTCAATCAAGAAGAAAAATGAAAATTATTTTCTTCCAAATGCTTATAAACATAAACCAACTTGGAAGAGCTACTTTAGAAAATAGAGACTAGCTTTTTTCATAGCACTAGGGATAGAACCCAGGGTCTTTTTTTTCTTGCCCCGGAAGCACTACACAAAGCTGCATTCCTAGGCCCCAACACAATTTTCTTTCTTCAGTGTGAGCATCACATCCATTTCGCAAATTATGTGCATAACAACCATATTTTCAATTTTAAATGTAGCATAACAGAAGTAATACTAAGAGATCCTAAAGAAGAATGGATGTTTTCCCCTAATAAGCTTCTTCACCACACAGGCAATCCTTTTGCTATGTTCATGTGTCCAGACTTCTCCCCTCTGTGCACTAAATTACTGCAAATGATCCAAGAAAGTGCAATTTCCCAAAGTCCTCCTAATTCTGGCAGTCCCTCTCCTCCGTGATTGATAAGAGCCTAGGAGAAATATGCTGAGTTACTGAAGTCCTGAGTGACTATGTATTGTTTTATAGGGGCACGGGTCATGTCAAGGATCAATGAATGCCTCAGCTCCACAGGAGTGGCAAAGCCTTCCCCTGGTAAGGCTCAGTGGGACGGCAAAGCCTTGCTCTGGTCTGGAGACAGGTGTTGGTAGTGTGCGCAGAACATCTCCATTCTCCCACCGTGCACACCCACGTTCACAGCCCCAAGACTGCTCCGCAACAGAGCATGCGCCTACTGAGATCAGCTGACCCTGGCGGCTCCAGCCTTCCTGTTCAGCTGTATCAATAGCTCTGCTGCCCTATTCAACTTTATAGCAAACATGCTGAGCTTTTCGGTGTTGCAGCGTCTCCATCAGGAAGCCCAGACCACAGATCCCAGCCTTTGTGCGTCTGTGTGACTTTACTATCCTAGTTATGTTAGTCCCTGGAGCCAGGCAAGGGCACAGCAGAGAGCCTTAAGCTAATCAAAGATTGCCATCCATCGGTTTCTGCCTATACCAAATGATCTGTAATCTGTTGTGCTTCTCTACCTTATTCCTATGTACGTCCATTAAAAAAAAAAAAAGAGCTGATAACTTCAAAACAGTGTCACTGTTGAAATCTGGTCACTACTCTTCATAGATAGAGTAGTAATAATAATTCCTAGACTTGGACTTCATGATCTCACATGTTAGATATATCCAGCAGGAAGGCCTTCAACATGCCCCCATTCCCAGCCAGTCTACTGATGTGAGAGGGCTACTTAAAAGTCTGCCCTGACATCCATGTCAATAAATGTTAATACTTATTCCATTGGTGATTGTTTTGAATGTTTGCTTTATACTAAAAACAAATGCCATGGGAGGACCCTAAAGTTAAGCTTTCCATTTTAGGCCAAGAGGTAGAAATATTTCCAAAAGCAGGCAGCTGTTTAGGCAGAGACAATCAACATGTCCAGGAGAGAATGTGTCCAGAAAAAAAATTTCTAGGAATAAGTGTAATCTCTCCAAGAAAACAAAACAAAAACTTTAAAAGAAATTTTAAGAAAAGTATATTAAATGTAGTATGGTTATATGCTTAATAATCTTTTGTGGCTTCCAAGAAATTACCCCTGAGAGCAGAAAAATAGGGTAATGTACAATAAACATTAAAAGTAAGATGAACAATTACTCTCTTTTCTGAGAAAAACATTCTAAATTCTCCATGCAAACTACTCCTAAGAGGTTTTTTTTCTTTTTTCAAAAGACTTCCTAACTTCCAGAAAGAAAACAGTAACAGCCCAAAATTCTAGGAGTACAAGAAGAGCCTGCTGCGCTGATTAAGCATCTTGGAAATTACAACTTGTTCTGCAAAAGGGGACTGACATATCTTTGTTTGAATGGCCACATCTTAGTCTGCAAATTGGTGCCATAGAAATACATAGTGATAGAAATAAGAGCCCATTGATATTTATTAATTCACATCTTTGAAATTATTTTTACCATTTTTTATTTCAAGTGCAAGTGCAAGCAGAAAGCCAGAGACATCGGGTTCCCCTGAAGCTGGAGTTCCAGCCACTTATGAGCCACCTCACATGGATGCCCAGGACCGCTTATGAGCCACCTCACATGGATGCCCAGGACCTAACTCAGGTCCTCCGGAAGAGCAAGTCATAGTCTGAATCACTGAGCTGTCTCTCTAGGCCCTGATCCACATCTGAAGAGACTTGCTGACTTTTTAAACCTGACTTTGACAATGTCATACTCTTGGAAGGACAAACAGTTCACAATTAACAAACACCTAAGACATAAGAATGAACAGTTGCACAACCATCTTAAAATACAATGTTGAAGGACTGGGAAGATGCTCGCTGGATAAAGTGATTGTCCTACGAACGTGAGGACTGGAGTTCAGGTCCCGGAACTCACAAGAGAGCTGGGTAGATGTGGTAACCAGCTGTAATTCTAGCACTCAGGAGGCAGAGAAGGAATCCCCTGAGTAAGCTGGCTAGCTAAACTAGCCAACTGGTGAGCTCTAGGTTCAATCTGAGAGACCCTGCCTCAATAAATAAAGTGGAGAATAATCCAGGAAAACACCCAATGTCACCTGCAGGCCTCTATGCACATACGTGTACACATGCCTATACATACATAGAACACCCACAGACACACACACACACACCCAATTTTGGGGCTCCATCAGTCCATGCATACATGTACACATGCATACACATGTGACCACAAACATGCAAACATGCACACACACATACATGTGTAAAAAAAAATTGCAACAGGCATGGTAGTGCATGCTGATAATCCAAACACATGTGAGGCTGAGATACAAGGGCTTCAAGTTAATGTCAGGCTAGATTGAATAGTGAGCCCCTGCCTAAGAAAACAAAACAGATGAATAATGAATTTTCATTAAAAGTATTATTGGCTGGAGGCTGCTCTTACATGAAAGTTATAGTAAAGAAAAGATGTTACATTTTTCTTTGCCTTTAGCTGGTTTGCAGTTTATCAATACAGCAGGCCTCGAGACACATTCTGAGCATCAGCCATCTGCAACGCAGCCATGTGCACAGCTACTGAAGACATTTGGAAATAACGAGTCTTTCGTTTTTATTTCACTTTTACTTTGTAATTTCCATCTAATACTTCAGTTTGAAAACTAGTGACTCATATTCACTTACAGTTCAAGGAAGTCCTGAGGAATCAGGATGAAGCTCAGTGGGAGAGTACTTGATGGGCATTGGGCAGTCCTGGGTTTAATCCCCAAAGTACACACATTAATGGAAGGAAGGAAGAAAGGAAGGAAGGAGGGAAGGAAGGGGAAGGGGGAGGGAAGGGGGGGAGGAAAGGAGGGAAGGGGAAGGGCGGCAGAAAGAAAATTCTCAAACTGTCATATGATACTCCATTGAGACAAATACCGTATCCCACAAAACTGCGAATGAGAATGAAGAATTAGGTCAGTCAGGAATGGTGGCACATCCCCGTAATCCCAGGTGCTTGGGAGGCTGAGGCAGGAGGATTCTAGCCTAAATACTTTAGTGAGGCCCTGACTCAAAATTAGGAAGCATAAAGATCTAGGTATGTATACTCCTGGCAGATTACGGGCCTAGCATGTGCAAGGCCCTGGGTATACTTTGTGAGTGTGTGCTTGAGCACACACTCATGTGCTCATGTGTACTCTGGAGCTACTGGTATACTCCCTTAACTCTCCAATGTTTTTATTTTGGTATTGTCATTGGCATAGACAATTTCAGCGCTCAATAATCCAGCCTTTGAAGCTATTGTCATTGGATCTAATTCCATTATTCACATCTAGAGGTTGCTTTCTGGTTTTCTCTACTTCCTGTGCTTCCTGAAGCACTGTCTGCAGTAATAGTTGGTAAGATTTGAGTGTTATGTGGTGAAAAGTTTACGCCTCCTGATTACAATAGAAATAATTGATATTCATTTTCTATACAAAGTTTTAGTGAAAAGCATTCCTACTATAGAAATTATGGTTCAAATATTTCATATAAGTAAATTCTATTTTATCTTATTTATTTCATTGTTTGTTTGCTTGTTTTAGACAGCATCTTGTTACATGTCTGGAACTCACTGTGAAGCTGAGGCTGGCTTTGAACTCATTGAAATCTTCCTGTCTCAGACCCCCAAATGCTGAGGGGTCTGAGTTTACATGACACTTTAGTATGTGCCACCCCTCCAATTAAAAGCAAACTTAAATGTAAATATAAGTGACTTAATGAAATAAGGAACCACATGAAAGAACAGAATGCTCATGTCCTAAAAGCAAGAATGCTGGAATTTGGAACTAAATCTGCCTTATACAAACAGATTTTATGAATTTGCAGAACTCTTTTGGTACTTCTATTGGGGGAGGCACTTGTGCTTGAACCCAGGGCCTCACACTTCCCAATCACGTATTCTACCACTCAGCCTCTCCCAGCTACCTCTAAATTTTCTGCTAAAGATGATAGATAAGATTATGATGCAATATTGTTATGAATAGTAATTGAGCTGATTGAACATAAAGCATTTCATCAATTGTAAAGCAGCATACAAAATCAGAAATATAGTAATAAAATATCTGTTAAAATTCAAAGTACTATTTCATTCATTTTTATACCATGATAACTGGAGAGATTTAAAATGACATTTTCCTTTTTGCTTTAATTCATTTTTTTGGACCTTTGCTATATAGTTCAGATTTGAACTAACTATTGTCCCTATGGATTTAATGAGAAAATACTGTATATATTATCTATAAGAAATATGCATATCTCTATCTTTAATAATTTTAAACAATTTCTGAAATATGTTTCAAAGCCAAAAAAACACCACCAACACAATAGGGACAGACTTTTATTGTCACTTATAAACTGTTTACTAGTAATATCTTATGGGAGTTGGCTAGGAGTATAATTCAGTGGTAGAGCTCATGCTTAGCATGTGGGGTGTCCTGGGTTCAATACCTAGCAACACACATGGAAAGGAAAGAGAGAGAGGAGAGAGGGGGAGGGGGAGGGATGGGGGAGGGGGAGAGGAGGGAGGAGAGAGGGAGACAGAGAGAGAAAAGGAGAAGAGAAGGAGAGAAAAGAGGAAGAGGAGGAGAAGAAGGAGGATGAGAAAAGAGAGATACTTTCTGGGGGAAATCTAAACCTCTAAAAGATTATTCTATCAAGAGTTAAGAATAGCCAACTTGAAGTCATAAAAACGTGAAAGAAAATGAAAAAAAGATAATCAAAGAAAAGCCTCAAGGGAAGACTCTTCTCCTGCCAAGAAGGATGTTCTCAAAGCTTATTTAAAAGAGACAGAAAAGAGCTATTACTGTAATAAGAATAGTTGATAAAGAAGACTGTAAGAAGGATGTCAAGGGAGTGAACTGGGCAAGGAAGATGAGGCACCAAAGGCACAAGTGTCCTTAAGGGAGAGAAAATCTAAAAAAATGCTTCAAAGGAAGAGAAAGATAATAAACCCAGAAACTCAGACATCCCGAGGTTACACAGGAAAGAGTTGTACATGTCACTGTTCATATCTGTGTCTGTCTGTCAACTAGGTAATAAGCTATCTGTCATATCTTACTCATCTCTGTGTCCTCCAGAGCAGCTAACTCTGCTCTTAACTTATAGAAATACTCTGTGGGGTTGAGTTGAACATGAACAAAAGTGGCCTGTGCTGTATGTAGTTCATACAGCAAAAAAGCCAGAGATGATGTTTTATAATTACACACGGAGCCCTTTATTCACCCCACAAATTCTTCCAGAGCCAGGAAGGGTCTAAGGTTATAGCAATGAATATGTTTTTCTTTATAAAAAATATAACCCATGCATTTCAAGTATAGAATTAGAATTTCCTGGTATTTGGGAAACAACTGTACCACATAGTCATGTCACTTCACTCCCCAACCCCACTTTCCTACCCATTAAGGTTTCTAAATGGAATGATATTGAAACAAACATACAGGGAAGAAAGAGATTCTGGACCAAGCATCACGAATAAATGACTGTTTTCCCAACTCACAGCTAAAATAGTTTACCAAAGAGTAGGGGCGGGGGTGGGATGATGCTCAGTGTTAATTGTCAACATGACGAGATCTGGAGCATCTGGAACTCGGGCCTCTGGGAATGCCTGTGGGGAAGCAAGTTATCAAGGTAGAAAGATCCACCTACTGTGAGTGGCACGACTCCCTGGTTGGGACGGTTTAACTGGAGGAAGGGTGCAGAGCAGCAGCAAGCAGATATAGTTCTCTGCATCCTGATTGTGGAAGTTCCTTCTGCTTTGACTTCCCTGCTGCGATGTACTATGCTCTTGAAATGTGAGCCCAGATAAGCAAACCCCTTCTCCTTTAAGGTGTTTCTGTCAAACCATTTTATTCCAGCAACAGGGCTGGAAGCTAAGACAGTGGATCAGTCCCTGTGATGCCAGTGCTTGTGTGGCTGAGGCAGGAAGATGGCTTGAGCTCAGGAATTTGAGACTAGCCTAGACCACATAGTGAGACCCTCCCTGTAAGCTAATTTACTAATGATTAACCAACTAACTACTTAAAAGACTGAGGCAAGAAGGTTGCTTGAGCCCAGGAATTTGAGCAATAGAGACTTGAAATGAGACTTGAAAACAAACACAAACAATAGGTCCTCTGAGTGTGATGGTGTGTGTACTGGTGCTCGCCTGTAATCCTGGCTTGAATGAAACAGAAGGATTATAAATTCAAGGTCAACCTGCACTAGGCTCTCTCTCTCTCTCTCTCTCTCTCTCTCAGAAATAAGCCTAAATAATAACATAAAAATTTCAGACTCTGTGTTAAAGTTATATACAATTTTGCAAAGTTCATGTACTACTCCAATATAAGAGTACAGGTGGGGTTGGGGAGATAGCTCAGTAGTTAAAGAGCACTGGTTGCTCTTCCAAAGGACCCGGGTTCAAATTCCAGCACTCAGGTGGCAGTTGACAGCTGTCTGCAATTGCTGGGCGTGGTGGCATATGCCTTTAATCCTAGCACTAGGGAGGCAGAGGCAGGTGGATCTCTGTGACTTCAAGGCTAGTCTGGTCTACAAAGTGAGTCCAGGACAGCCAGGGATACACAGAGAGACCTTGTCTCGAAAAACCAAAACCAACCAAACAAACAAACAAAAAAAAGAGTACAGGTGGGGAGCATGGGAGTGGGTGGGTAAAGGAATAGTTGAAAAATACAAACAGATATTATCTGTATCCTTAATTCTTGACTTTCTGTTTCCTGTTTGGTATCATATGCTAGATGCAGGGAGTTATCTTTTTCTTTTTTTTAATTTTTAAAAAAATTTTAATTGATTCTTTGTGAGTTTCACATCATGCACCCTAGTTCCTCATATCTGCCCTTGTCTCTTGCAACCTTCCTCCCAAAATAACGCACACACACACACAACGAAACATAGAAAAACATCCCATGGTGGCAGATGTAGTATGTCATAGTGTGTCCCACAGTATATCTCTCTGTTCACACATCTTCACTTGTACATATTCATTGCAGTGAATTATTGGTCGTATTTGAGGTCTCTGGCTTCTGTGACATCATCAAAATTGGATCTTCACAGGGTCTTCTCCTGGTTATCCTGTTGTTGCTCTGTATCATGGAGATCCTGAAGCTTTGCATCGGCAGGACTGGCAGATGATACAAATGTTGAGGTGGGCCAACGCAGAGCCCTGGATCTGGTCTTGGGTGGTAGCTGAGCTGCTCAGCTGCCGGCTCTTCCTTATCCACACCTCCAGGCAAGCTCTGCAGCACTGCTCTGGCTAGGCCACCTAATGCTGCTATCTATCGGCAGGAGGCAAGGTCAGCTCTCCTGCTTTCATGCACTTGGGGCCAGGTCACCTGCACCCACACCCCCAGAGTCAGCTCTGCTGTGCTGCCTAGCCAAGGCACAGGGCCCACTCTTCCTAGTGCTGCAGCCTGGGAGGGGCTGAGACAGCTCTCCTGCTCTTACACCCTCGCGCTGGCTCCCCTGGGCCTTTATCATCAGGATAGCTTTGTTGTGTTGCCCAGGCAAGGTGCTAGGCCTGCTGGCCCGAGTGCTTCATTCAGTGAGGCTCAGGGCTGCTCTCCAGACTACTGAAGTTGGCAAAAGGGGAAAGTGGGGAGAGCATCACCCGAGGGGGGAGGGCATCACCCCACAATTATTTAAATGGTATATTTCCAAGCATTTGGATTCCTTGATCTTTGGATATCAGATCTTATGCCCTATCAGTTTTGGCTCAGCAAAACTTTTCTGTGTGAAGACTGCCCTTTTCCCTTGGAAACTATCAACAAGAAAAATAGTTCTTCAGACAAAACTCTACCTGCTGGTTGAGGATACATTATGATAATTGAATCATAAAACAATGAGCTGAACATACCTTCAAAGTCATGTACATATACTGTAATAGAATAAGTGGGAAAATCAGTTCTCTACCATGAAGTTCTTTGATTTCTTCTTTCGTTCCTCATTAGATAAATGGGCATATATCTTCCCAAATTAATAATTACAAAACTTAAAAACAGTTGATTATGTCCAGATGCCCCTCAAAATCCATATTCATATAGTCCAGGAAAAAATGTATGTACATAGATTCACAATTGGATCCCCATACTCTGGTTGACAGCATGTGTGTTAGCCAACACATACTATCATTAAACAAAATCCCAAAGTAGGGCAACTTTAGTAAGAACTGTTTTAGCTCACAGTTTGGGATACTAGAAGTGCAAAGAGTCCTGAGCAGGGTCTGTCCGGTAAGTGAGTGTCAGGGCTGTCTCTGTCTATCTCATTTGAGCGTGTGTGTGTGTGTGTGTGTGTGTGTGTGTGTGTGTGTGTGTGTGTGTG
>CAJQZJ010033237.1:1064911-1087803 GCA_907164525.1 Lophiomys imhausi | reverse complement strand
GTGTGTGTGTGTGTGTGTGTGTGTGTGTGTGTGTGTGTGTGTGTGCGCATTCATGTATGTTCTCTATTCCTTACAAAATCATGGAGTTCAGTTATAGGGCTCCACCCTAATAGCTAAATACAACCTACTCACTTTCTAAAGGTCCTACCTCTAAACACTATAGTCAGATCAAGTTTTCACCATCTTAAAAACATTACAATAAATCCTTTGAGGATCAACTTGGAATGAGTTGGAGGTTGAGGACAAACCATATTTAAACCCCAGCTAAATGCATAAAGGGAAGAGGGAAAGGATAAAGGGAAAGAAACTCAACTCCTGTTTCCTGAAATGCTTCCTATGTATTGGTGAAATCCTAGAAATGCCTACAAATACCATCTCATTGAATCCCCACAACACCATAAAGTAGAAATTATCATGCTCTTTCTATAGGTTTGAAATGAAAACACAGAGATGTTAGTCTCCTAGTCATCTTCCACTGCTGGTCCAAGAGAACCAGCTTATAAAAAGGAAATGGCTGGACGTGGTGTCGCACGCCTTTGATCCCAGCACTCGGGAGGCAGAGGCAGGCGGATCTTTGTGAGTTCAAGGCCAGCCTGGTCTACAAAGCAAGTCCAGGACAGCCAGCACTGTTACACAGAGAAACCCTGTCTTGAAAAACAAACAAACAAAAAAAGTAAATGATTGCTGGGCTCATCACTTTCAAGGCTTCAATCCATGATCAGTTGTCCTTGTTGGTTTGGGCCTGTAACAGCATATTATTGCAGGAGCCTGTAGCAGAACAAAAACGCTAAAGCAAGACAGAACAAAAATAGCCTAAACTTAAAGGAGAGAAAGAGGAAGAGACTGGTGTCTCACAGTCCCTTTCTTCCCCTTTCTTTTCCTAGTGCTTGGCCCATCCCACTCTTCCTCTTCTTGTTGTTGTTCGGTTGTTCCTGTCTGTTTGTTTTTTTAATTTGTATTGAAATTGTGTGCTGGAGATTGCTGGACACAGGACCTCACACAAGCCAGGCAGGCATTCTACCAGTGAACTCCCCTCTTCTCACATTCCCTTTGAGAATACGCACTCAGTGGCCTGGACACCTCCCACTATGCCCTGCCTCTTAAATTGTCCAACATATCCTAAGTGGGAGTAAGCTGGAGCCAGGCATTTTTTTTTTTTAACACATGAGCCCTTTAAAAAGTTTATAGATCTAAACTATAGTAAAGACTGTTCATCTAAACATGCTTATAATTTTTGTGTCAATTACATTGAACTCATGCTTCTTGTAAATCAGTCAACTAGTGGGTACTATGGATTTGTTATGTACAAGCATTAGAAGGCATTGAAGAAGAAATAAAGCAGTATACACTCCCTATTCTTAAATTGCTTCCCTTCTAGTAACCTGTGCATGTGCGTGCGCACACACACACTTGGGGGAGGGAGTGAGAGATTGATTCTAATAACGAGATCACTCATAACAAGAGAAAACTATTTTGAGATGCAAGCATCTCATATCTTAAAAAGCAAAGAACTGATGAGGAAGAAGAGATGAGGGATATGAAACATATACTCCCTAGGCATGTTGGTGCAAGCTTAAAATTCCCAAGCGCCTTTAAAAATTGAATTTGCTCAGTTATATTGAGTCATTCATTCAGACATAGCCTTAGGGTAGGCACATTAATTAAAACCAATTGTAGCAGATCCAAATACAGCACAGAGCACTTAAAAGGCTAGAGGAACAACATTACTACCTCCCATGGTTCCAGACAAGAATTGTCCTACAGAGATCAAAAAGGAAAGACAAGTTTTATCAGAAGGTAAACAGAGAATGAATGAAGGAGCCTGGCCACTCTAAGACTATATTTGGTAATACATTGTAGCAGCAAGAACATGAATTCTAACAACTCAATGACCTGGTTTGGATCCTGGGTCCCCTGAACAAAATGACTTGACATATTTGAGGGGAAATAAAAATACTACTTACCTTATATGGTGCTTGTAAATGTCAAATAGCATGCACACACATGTACACATTGAGATGTACAACCAGACACACACCAAAAGAATCTACACTCCTTTGAGAATATTTACAGATTATTAAAAAAAGAGAACCAGTAACTTCACTTCAAGCAGAGAATTTATAAAAAGCAAATGGGGTCTATTGTTTTCATTCCATGATTTAAGGATATGGTGTTGAGTTTGGTAAATATCTAATTAGTGCTAACCCCTAAATATCATATTAAACAACAAGGATGTTATTAGGAGATCTTTAAGATATTTTCTGTTATTACAGCTTGTAACTTGCATAACCCTATTTATAAGGAGGAACATTAAGAATTGATAAGGAAAGTTTTTAGATGACACAATCATGAGAAAGACCTATCATAAGGAAATAATATTTAAGA
Source organism: Lophiomys imhausi (assembly GCA_907164525.1). Lineage (NCBI taxonomy): Eukaryota > Metazoa > Chordata > Mammalia > Rodentia > Muridae > Lophiomys > Lophiomys imhausi. The sequence goes on along the minus strand of CAJQZJ010033237.1, from coordinate 1,085,418 downwards.
TAAGTGAAGATCCAAAATTTCTCAGAAAAGTCCAACATGTGGCAGGATGCGTCATACAAGACCTTTAAATGTCACTGTGAAAAGTGACAAGCCCAGTGGGCTATTAGCCTTTGACATCAAAAATTACAATGAAGTCTGGCGCTATAGCTTAGTGTTAGGTCACTTGCCTACTATTTGTGAGGTCATGTGTTCAGTCCTTAGCACTAGGAGGAAAAGTTCCCTCTGGACAAGCAGGAAAAGCAGGTTTATAAGGTCTGAACCTAGAATAAATTCTATTTTACTTATGAAGAACTTAGGATTTTGAGGAAGAAGGTTAATATAATTTTTTTATAGAAAAGCAACTATTATGTAATTAAAAAAAGAATGTAATTGTTTTGCCTGGAATTTTACCAAGAGCAATTCACCATTTTAGAAATATCATGTTATGCAATTTTTATGATCTGCCACACCTATATACCTGTTGGTCTGCTGTTATAGCCATGGGATTCACATTAAAGCTACATGTAGATACAAGCTTAATGTCTTTATTTTGGCATCCATTGTAGTCAAGTCTGAGCATTGCATTATAGTATTTAATGAAAAATTACTTTGCTTTTAATTATTCTATAGCTTATAACTAAGGCATTATATTATTTTTCAAAAATCATTTATATATGTAAAACATATTATTTATGCATACCAGGTCAGAACAGGTCAGGATTATAAAGGAAGCTTACAAAAATATTTGCTATTAAATGAGAATGGTGGATCTGTGGAGTTTGAGCATTATACTTAATGACATTACATAAGTACTTTAACACTGAGTGGAAACAGTAAATTTCACAGTATTAGCTATGGATTATTTTCAAACAAGAACAAACATAGATGTACAAACATCAAAGGAATCTACATGCCTTTGATAATATCTTACAGATTATTAAAGAGAGAGAGAGGCAGTAACTCCACTAAAGAGGCCTCTTCTCTATATTCCTACAGTATTTCAATTCATGTTCTTCATGTCAAGCAGGGTATTTTTTGGACTTCCAGGAGTCAGATGGGAAACAAAATTTATGTTCCGATCATGGCCAAACAGTTTACTCTACCCCCCACTATTTTTCTTTCTTTTTCAACTATTTGAGTTTCATATATATATATATATATATATATATATAAAATGAATTTTAGTAATTTTCACCTTCCATTATTAGCCTCTCTCATCTCTCTCCTCCCACTGAAACCCTTCTTCCCAAGCCCCTATCCAACTTTCATGCCTTGGTGTGTATGAGAAAGAGAGAAAGAGAGAGAGAGAAAGAAAGAAAGAGAGAGAGAGAGAGAGAGAGAGAGAGAAAGAGAGAGAAAGAGAGAGAGAGACTGAGTTTAGCTAGAGTTGTTTGCATGAGCATGGGTGTGTTTATTTACTGAAGTGAAGCATGGATAACTTATCAGTGGCTACACCACAAAAGAAAATGACCCCCACCCCCTAGCAACCATTAGTCCCTCAGAATCCAATGTGAAAACCCAGACCTGGAGACTTACACTATATATTAGTTACCTTTGATCACTGTTACCTTGATCATATAAACAAGGGAGAAAAGGTTTATTGTGGCTTGTGGTTTCAGAAGGATTCCAGTCCATTTTTAGTAGGGAAGACAAGATGAGAGTAGCTCAATTCTTGATGGTGAAGGCATGGGTTCACATCATGGAAGACCAGGAAGTCTCTACTGAAGACCTAGATCTGAGCAGGTATAACCTTCAAAAGACCCACCCCCAGTGGCCTACTATCAGCTGGGCTGCACCTCCTAATGGCTCCAGAGCCTTCAAAATTGTCCTGTGGTACAAGCAGGGGACCCATTGCTCAAAGTATGAGCTTGTAGGTGTCATTCCTGATTCAAACTATTACAACAACATGTGACTTCTTACTTAAAGGGCTCCCCAGATGGGAGGAGAGGTGGGGAGGAACTGGGAGGAGTAGGTGGAGGGGAAACCAGAATCAAAATATATTGTATGAAAAATGCCTACTTTCAATAAAAGAAAAAAATCCACAAATAAACATAACCATTCTAAGGAAGCAAATAAACAAAAAACAAAAACAAACAACAACAAAAACATTGCTGAGTACAGTTTACATTTTATTTCCCAATATATGTGTTAACAAACACCAGTGTGATAGGACAAATGGGTGTTAATAGGCATCTTTGGTCAGTATACATACTAATTACTTTTCTAGGTGCTGTTGTTAAATACCTAACCAGAAAAAGCACCATAAGGAAGGAAGGAGGGATACATGCTGGCTCACAGTTTGAGAGTGCTTGGAGGGGAAGGCATGGCAGAAGTGCAGAGCAGAAGAGCAAACCACTGAAGTAGAGAAAGGGAATGTTGGTGCTTGACTGGCTCTCCCCTTCTCATTTTAGTCAGCCCAGGATCCCAGCCTATGGAGTATTGCTTACCATCTTCAGGCTGGGTTTTCCATCCTCAGTTAATCTTCTCTCATAGATATTCCTAGATGTGAGTTACATGTGGGGATCAAAATCCAGTCTAGATGATGATGGTGGAGAATATGAGAATATTTCATACAATATAGCTACAACAATATATTTTGGAAAATCCCAGGACAAACAAAACTATACCTGTTGTTTTATGGTTCATCAAGTCACTTCCTCTTCACTGAGGCCTGACAAGGCAGCCCAACTAGGGTATGGTGTTACATGAACAGGTAAGAGAGTCCATATCAGAGACGGCCCTCCCTCCCCCAGCTCCACTTGCTAAGGGATCTCTATGAAGATCAAGTTGCTTATCAACTACATATATGTAGGGGGCCTAGGTCCAGTCCATACATGTTTATTTTTGTTTGGTGTTTCAGTCTTTGTCAGCCTCCAGGGCCTAGTTTGGTTGGTTCTATTGGCCTTCATGTGGAGTTCTCGTCCCCTCCGGTTCCCTCTATTCTTCCTTGCTCTCTTCTACAAAACTCCCAAGCCTTCTTAATTTTCTTATTCAATTGAAGAATATTCTCAGGATTTTTTTGCACATAATCTCCCCTCTCTCTACACACTGAGAATCTCTGGGAAATTGATATTTAGCATGGCAGGTGTGGTGGCTGACTAATTAAGATAACATGGGGTATTTCAGGAGGTTTTTATCGTCAAATGACAGTTTCCAGTGTGTATTTTCAGGCATTGTAGCATGCAAAGGGGAAAGGAGTTTTGTGTAGTGATTCTCCCAATTCACATCATATGAAGGGATTCTAACTTGTAACTTGATGTTGACAAAAAGAAGGAACTGAGAAGGTCAACCAGAGAACACAAATTAGAATGTGTGATGAGCATGAGTCATTTTAGAACTAAAGAAAAATACAAACTCTCTCTTCATAGCAAAAATAAGATACATTGCATAAACATGAGAAAAAAATGTGTGGTGGGTTTGTTCAGTTCGAATATTGAGATTTGGAACAGCAAATGTAGATATAGAAAGAATGTGTTATATATGGAAAAGTAACAGGAGGGAGTGAGAAAATTATGATATTAGAAATATTGTTCTTTCCTGGGTCTTTTAGGGGGGATGGACTAGCAACACAGATAAGCTAAACAACAAAGTGGACTACATTCTGAAAGAACACAGTAACAAGATTATCCCTACACAGGAAGACCATAGTCTCTTTGATTAAGATCATTTTAAAAGGTCAGCTGCTGGAAGTTTTCCTAATTTTTTGACCTAGGTGTATTAACACTTGGTTTCTTCCTCCCTCCTCTCTTTTCCCTGTTTTTCCCCCATTTCTTTCTTTGCTAGTGGAAGGGATTGACCCTTGACTATGTTAAGCATATGGTCTACTGTTAAGTTGTCACCATCCCAGGCCAAGGCTTCTTTCATAACACATAAAGTTCCATAGGGTGAACCAATAGTGAATCCTACACTTTACCAAAGTATTAAGGTCCTAACATGCACAAATCATTGTGGCTGATTTCTGGGGTGGGAGTGGAGGGTCCTCATTCAATCCAGCATTCAAATTCGCTTCTTGTGCTAAACCAGATTCTGTATTATTTAATTAGATAAACATGAAGTGCAGAACACACCAATGATGTATTATAACAAAAATGTTTAGTTTTAATCCAAAAAATCCTTAGCTATAACCAAACAGTTTCCAGAAAACAGAACAAAACAAACAAACAAAAAAAAAACAGATCAAAACAAATGCTAAATAATCAGACAAACCAGAAGTTTGACATTGTTTGGAATAATTGTTCCTTCAGTTGGAATGACTGGTTCCTTCAATAAGTCAGGGTTATAAAAACAGGGCTGTCAGAGAGTCAGACTTAAGAGCCACATTAGCAAGATGCACTGTGGGATCCTAGATTAGGGAGTGCTGGAAAAAGAAGCTCTGGAGATCCTTCTTGTATCTGAAGGAAGCACTCTCATCATGGAGATAAGGCTTGCCATTGTCTCTCCTTCCTGCAGCTGTCTGTTGACAAACTTTGCCTATGCTGTTCCAAATTCTTATACGTGACGTGACAGATGAGCCAACCCAGCTTTCTTCATTTTCACAGGAAGGATCCCCTACTGAGGCCTCAGCACAGCCGTGTAGCTAGTTAAGTGTTCTTGTCACTGTATGGGAAATATTGGTTTTTTGTTTTTTTTTTTTGTTGTTTTTGAGAGCCTAGCAAAAACTGTTGCTCTGCAAGTGGATATTCATGTTTCAGATGAAGTGAAGCAGTTTCCCAAGAACAATAAGTGGCAGAGCCAAAACTCTGTATTCAAATATATCCTTTTCTAAAGTTATGGGTTTCCACTACACCTAGTTTACATGTCACAGTACTTTTCTTCAATATGCTGTGGGTTTTCCATTGGGGATGAGGATATGCACAGTTCTGAGAGCATCAAGGAAGGCTGTAGGACACAAGGGACAGATGCTTGAAAGAACAGCTCATTGGAGATTGTGGAAATGGAAGGTCGAGTAGTGGAAGCCAAGAATAATAACAACAACAAAAGACTGGGCAGGTGCAATAAGTTTGGATATAACCTAGGGAGAGTGACAGAGAAATGTGCTAAGTTTTCAAATGTTGAAGTCCAGGTTATAACCATCCTTGAAAGGCAGTGGGGTGCCCTGCACTATTTACTGGCTTAGAAACAGTTATGAGCATAAAATACCCACATTCCTAAAAGTCCAATGGTATCTGGAACAAGAAAAAGACTTTACTTTTTAGAAGAAATGGATTTTCTTTTTTTAAATTTACAGAGTAAGGGAATCTATCTGACATCTCAGAATTTAAATATAGATGTTCTTGAGGATACCCAAAACAAACTCTACTGACCTTTCGGAGAGATAAAGAAACAGGGGAAAAGGGAGTAATTAATTATGAGCTTCTAAAAACAGACCATAAAAGTTTTGTTGAAAATGCCTACTTTAATTTAGATGGGCATAATAGTATGCTTGCTTTGCTAGCATTGAAAGTTTTGGTTATAAAATTAAATGTACCATCTTCACTCTATTTCTCTGGATCCCTGAACCATTCAGTGTTGTCTTGTGATAGATCTCATCTATGCTACCCAGAAGTTTACTTATGGTGGCAATGTATTTACCAGAAACAGTTTCTTGGCTTCCTTTTCAGCTAGATAATGACCTTTCATTAAGTTTATGGCTAATGAAATCTAAGCAGATATTCCAGGAAAGTACTTACAGGTAAAGATAAACTTTGGATTGTAAAGAAAATAAATCAGATAGTTAGAATTACAACATTCATAATATCTTCTCCTGTCTTTGAGCCCAAGAAACACCCATCCTTATAGATGAGTTAGAAGTTCCTCCTCTGAGTACAAGCAACCCTTTAGACAATGAATCTTTTTCTGAAACCTGAGCAAGTGAATTTGCAGTAAATTGCACAACTATGTGTGATGGGCCCTGAAATACTGGACTATGAAACAGGAGAGGAAGTCATGCTTTAAAGATAACATGGTCCTGTTGGCCATAAGTGTCCCTGAATTGACCACTAGCAGACTTCTTTAATGTGAGAGAAAAGAACTGTTATTTCTGATTTCTTTTACTAGTAGATAATTTGTAGTAAATGAAGACTATGTATGTAGCACCACATCTGTAATCAACAGTCGGAAGATAGAGGGAGGAGAATCATGAGTTTGAGGCTAGCCTAGTCTGGGCTACGTAGAGAGTCCCAGAGCAGCCTAAGCTACATAGTGAGACCTTGTCTTGAAAAATAAGAAACAAAGTACTGAAGGTATGCTTTGAGAAGGGCTACCATTGATCAAATATTTCTTGACAATTATGTATCAAACATTTATAGACGAGGAATATCACATTTTATTATTTGCTAAGGATAGAGCTCACATTATAGGCCATAGGACAAATATGTACACGTACACAAGTAATTAAAGGATATTATCCCATGGTTGTTCATCTATATACCTTATAGAGACCATTGTCCAAGAGGCAAATGGGGACTGTGCCTTGATAGATCATCACACAAAAAGAATTTCGCTTACATTTATAAATGGAATGTTTGTTTTATTTATAGACTACAATTCAACCCATGTGGTGATGATGATGGTACTGCCTTACTGTGCTTCTGCTCAGTGATTTCCAAATGCATTTAGCAGCAGTTAGTCTTCTTTGAAAGAACATGTAGTAATACAGAAACAAAACAAAAACAAACAAATAAACAAAACCTACTGGACAGAAATTTTGGTTTCAGAAGTCAGCTCAAGTTACATTCTATATAAAAAGAATATATTGGTTAAATTAACTATATGTTCTATAGCAGAGTTGGGCAAAATGTGCTGAGAGTTTTAGTAACGTTTTTGGGTAAACCTTCACAGAGAAATGTTTCTGCACTACTTGCTATTATAACAACGTTTTAAAGGCAGAAATATTTTCCCCAAAGAAAAGAGAAAGAAAAGTTACTGGGCAAACAGATGACAATATAGAAGATAAACATAAGAAGCTTTCTAGCTTACTAGTTTAGTTTAAATGTATTTATTTTAGACAAGGTCCTACTATGTAATCCCGCCTGGCCTGGAACTCAGAGATCCATCTGTCTCTGAATGCTGGGAATAAGGCATGCTCCACCATGCTCAGCTCACTAGTTTAGGTCTTATGTACTTGCTTTCCCCGGTGCATTATAGGTAGCTTCTGAAGCATAGTTTTGAAAATCCTATACAAATATGTAGTGCACAGTAATTGATTTTATTGATTGGATAATGTCAGCCACCTCCCAGACTGGCAAATTGAGGCATGAGATATTTATTTTGGTAGTGATGATGGCCTGGCTTGGAAATTTGTGGAATATAGGGAAGTACTAGGAAGAGTGGTAATGATATTGATGGGATTGAGGTGTAGAATCTAAATACAAGGTAATCAAGGGCTTGAAATGGATACTTTATACAGAAAATGGATAAGGAGGACAGTGAGAAGAGCTTTGCTTACCATTTTATGGTGGACGACACAGCACACAGTACAGTATTAACAATAGTGAAGCATATTCATCTATTCAGAATTATGGTCTGAATGTGAAAGGCCCTTTAGGTTCATGGGTTTGAATGCTTGGTACCCTCCTGGTGGTACCATTTGAGAAAGTTATGATACCTTTAGAAAGTGGAGCTTCACTGGAGGAAGTGCACCACTGTGGGAAGGCCTTGAGATTTTAAAGCTCAGCCCTAGTTCCTTCCCTCTGTGCTCCCCAACTGCAGATGTAATGTGGCTAGCTTCCTCCTGCTCCTGCTATCACGATAGATGTTATCTCTGTGAATTGTGAGCCACAATAATCTCCTCTCCCCTTAAGTTACTGTGTGTCATATATTTTGTCATAGCAACAAGAAAAGCAACTAATGCACCAAAATAATAGTATTATGTTTGGTGATATTCACAGCCAATCTGAAGAAAGGAACGGGGAAAGGCAATGGAAAGAGCTGGTGGACCAGAAGCACTAAGTCACTACACTTGGATGTACACACTGATGGCAGATGATACCTTCGAGAAAAGTAAGGAATAACCCAGCATGGTGGTGTATGCTTGTCATCTGAGCCCTTGGGAAGATCAGTGTGGTGGTTTGAATAGGTATGGCTCTCATAGACTCATATGTTTGAATGCTTGGTCTAGAGGGAGTGGCACTATTAGGAGGTGTGGCCTTGTTGGAGGAAGTGTGTCACTGTGGGGGCGGGCTTTGAGATCTCCTATGTTCAAGCTCCACCCAGTATAAAACATAGTCTTCTGCAGGTGGCAGATCTAGATGTAGAATTCTCAGCTCCCTCTCCAGCACCATGTCTGCCTGTATGCTGCCATGGTCCCCACTATGATGAAAATGGACTAAACCTCTGAAACTGTAAGCCAGCCCCAATGAAATGTTTTCCTTTATAATCATTGCCTTTGTCATGGTGTCTCTTCACAGTAACAGAAACCCTAACTAAGACAATGAGGTAGGAGAATTGGTTCCAGGCTAGTTTGGCTACACAGCAGGCCATCATGCACTATGTGAGATCTTGGTCACTTTTTTTTCTTTTTTGCTTGTTTTGTGTTTATTTTTGAGGCAGAGTATCTTTCTGGCCTGGAACTCAGCAAGAAGGCTAGGTTGGCTGGCCAGTGAGTTCCAGGACACTGCCTATCTTTCAGTCCCCCTTGGCTCATAAGTATGTGCCCCTAGCTTTTTTGTGTGTATGTGTGGGTTCTGGAGGATCAAACTCAGTCTTCTTTGTTGCAAGGCGAACACTTTACTGACTGAACTATCAAGTACAACACTTATTTCTCAGTTAAAGTTATTTGCTTATTTACTTATGGTGCTGAGGATCAAAACTAGGGCCTAATGTATGCTACAGAATGATATGCCAATGAACAATATTCCAGACCAAGTTAAAGTTACTTTATATTCATAAAATGGAGTAAAAGTACATTTAGCTATCTTACTAATATTTTTTAAGATTTATTTTTATTCATGTGTATGTGATTCTGTGTGCAGGTGCCCTGGGAGGCCTGAACAAGACAATGGATCTCCTGGAGCCTGAGTGGGTGGTGGGAACAAGTGCAGGCAGGCCTCTCAATGATTGAACCATGTCTCCAGCTCCAAATTACCTCTTTAAAAGGGTAAGTTTTCTTCAAATTCATTGATATAGAATTGTACTCATTTACAGAATATATTTCTTAATTTTGTTTGTTTGTTTGGTTTTTTGAGACAGGGTTTCTCTGTGTGTATTCCTGAGTGTCCTGGACTGGATTTCTAGACCAGGCTGGCCTTGAACTCACAGAGATCTCTCTGCCTCTGCTTCCCGAGTGCTGGGATTAAAGGTGTGTGCCACTATGCCCAGCTAACAGAATATATTTCTTTAAACGTATACATTATATAGTGAACAATTCTGGAAAATTTGTATATCACTATAAAGATGAGCAGTCATCAAAGAAATACAAATGAGATACCACTAACAAACTCAGTATGCCAAAGAAAAATATGTAGGCCCAAATTAGGTGCATTCCCAATAGTCAAAGCAGAGACTTTCTATTTTATTCTAGCTTATAATTTTAAAAAAGACAAAATCTGACAAGTATGAAAGGTACCTAGAAATGAGATAGTAAAAATAGGTTTTTTTGTTTGCTTGTTTTCTTCTGATGAGACAGGATCTCATTCTGTAGTCACAGCAGGCCTAGAATGTTGACCAGGTTGGCCTTTGCCTTGAACTTCCAGCAGTCCTCCTGCCTCTGTCTCCTGAGTTGTGGGATTATAAGCATGAAACACCATACCTTGTTATACAAAACTAATTTTTTAAAATGTTCTGGGAGACCAGTGGTGGCATAAGCCTGTAATCCTAGCACTCAGGTGGCAGGAGGACAGTTTAAGGACAGCTTGGGCTATATAGGGAGATCATCTCTCAAACAAGGCAAGTACCCAAACCAAGCTAACCAAACAGACAGACAAAAACTTTCTAGAGCTAGAGATGTAGTTCAGTGGTTTAAGTAGTACAGCACTTGTTAAAGATGCTGGAGGCCTTGCAAATGGCATCCTTGGGTACAGTCCCCAGTGTGTCCAGGGAAAATTAGTGCACATTAGTCCTTTACTTTTGTTTGTAGCAAGTCAATATACCTTATATAGTACAGAAAATATATGAGTACAGATTATTTGAATGCAACTTGGACTCAACTGAGATTTTAAAAATTATTTATTGACTTTCATGGGTGAATGTTTTGTCTGTGTACCACACATGTGCGTGGTGCCCAAGGAGGTCAGAAGAGGGCATCAGGTCCCCTAGAACTGGAGTTACGGATGGTTGTGGGCCCCCATGTAGGTGCTGGGTACCAAACAGGTCCTCTGGAAGAACAGTCGTGTTTTAGAGTCTTCTCTCCAGTCCTGTCCCCCCCCATTACGTTTTTTAATAAAAAAAAACATTCACATTCTTAATTCTAAATGTTATAATGACCCCTCCCCTACCTTTAGTGATTGTGAAACATCTACTACTTAATACTTAGACACCAACAATGAACATTTACCTCTGTAAATCTGAGCCTCAAGACCAGCAAACCTCATCATTTATTAGAGCTTTTTGTAGCCACAATTGCCCTCTCTCTTCTCCAGCTGCCATCCCTATTATTAGGTAGCCGATGGTGGGTAGTATCAAATGACTGGGGTAAAAATGTCAGTGATTTCAATCTGTCTGTCTAGGCACTGTTCAACTAATTTGTGTCACCTTTCATTTTTGGCTCATTTTCTGAGAACTTTCTGTTTATGTGTCAGCTTCCCTTGAAGAACACAGGCCTAAGGACTACACATATCTGACTGTCGCTTCGGTGATCGGTGATATAAGAACATAACATACCTGTCATGTATGTTTGCTTATTGTGCATGAGCTAGAAATTTATCTCAGGTATTTGAAGACGTGTGAGACATGTAAGTATCACATTTATCTGACTTAAATCTTGAAGTATTTATTTCCCTTTTTTCAACATTTGCTAGAATTTCTATTTTTGGAGTATGTATCAAGAAATTTGATGATAAATAAGGTGTCATGCAGGAGGTTCATTACCCTGGCCTCCTGAGGTGACTTGTTTGGGTTTGCTGTTTACAAAACAAAAGATTACTAATCATTATTAGTATCTTGTCAGCCCAGACTAAAATAGTTGGGATTGAATAGGCTTCTTCCAGGATTAAGTTCACTCCTAACACCTTTTACAAAAAGTGGTGTGTGTGTGTGTGTGTGTGTGTGTGTGTGTGTGTGTGTGTGTGGCGAGCAGGCGTGTTGAGGGGTTGCTGGTAGCTAGGGAAATAGAAACTAAACCAGGATAGAAAAACAGGTAGCTTGTAGGTCTTTTTGGCCCAGAGGGTTTTTTTGTTTTTCACTCATTCACACTTCCTGGTGACAAGATGAAAGTGCAGTTCAGTTCTCCATAAATAATTTGCATCCCCTTTCCCCTTCTCAAGAGATAAAAGCTTAAAACATTCAGTAACAGGGGAAGACATAAACTGCAATCAACACGGTGCCTTTAGTGTGCTAAAAACAACATATATTTGAGGAAACAAAATATGTTGAACAATGTACTCGACTCTGGAGGAACATCGGTAAATACCCAACACACAGCCATGCACCGAGAGACTGAAAGTGTAAATCCATGGCAGCCTTCTGCCTTGTAGAGCACATGCAATTTGCTTCTCGGTCTGTAGGTAGGAAAAAGCTGCAAGTGGCAAAATAAATCAATTCGAACTTAAAATAGCCAGTTCCATTCACACGGCAACCAATAATATTTCTAGTTTACACTTGAGTGTTTTCATTCTGCCGCTGCCGCAAACTGCCAAATACATTTTTTTTTTTATCGCGAGAAGGGAGAATTAAAAATAGGACGAGGTTACCACAGAGCGTCACAGGCTTTTAAATTCACCCCCCGCCAAGCAACTCACACATGCTACCTGTTTATGAGAAGAAAAAGAAACCCACTGAGGATGTCAGAGATCATTTCCTTGGGTCACTTCGCCTCACCTGACGTCTCCTTAACCACCCAGAACTCCCTGAGCTCTGCCGCAGGCCTGCGTGGGCCAGCGTCAGGGACCAGTGCGGAGTCCATGCAAGCACCCGCGCGTGTCCTTTCCCCATACCCATAAGCACGTAGGCTTTGACGAACGTACAAGTCTTCTCAGCTCTCTTCTCCGCTCAATCTAATGGAGGAGAGTTGTTGTCCCCCCTCCCCCCTTTTTCAAAACTCCAGCGAGGGAGAGGAAGAAAACCAGCCAGGCGCTGGGCTACCCCGCGCGCACGCGCACCTCGCAGAGCGCGGCGCCGGAGCCCCGCCCCCTCCCGTCACCCCACCCCTTCGCGCCGGGGAGTGACGGACTCCCGCCAGCCCTTCCACGTCAATCAACTCTCCTCCTCCTCCTCCTCGTACTCTGCGCCTTGTTATTAATCTCCAAAGCGATAGCCCTCGGACTCCTCTCTCCTGGCCTTCGGGGGTGTGAACGTGTGTGAGGTAGAGCGAAGGCACCGAAGGCTCCTCGCGTCTGTCCGCCTGTCTGTCTCTCTCTCCGCTCGGCCCGAGCCTCAGCAGCAACCCGGCTCGGCGGCGGCGGCGGCGGCGGCGGCAACCCCCGCAGCGGCGGCAGCCTCGGCGCCAGAAGGCCAAGGCCGGGGCTCCGCGAGCGAGCGAGGCTCTCGCAGGAGCGACGAGCCGCGTCCCCGCGACCGAGGGCAATCTCCGGCGCGCCCCGGTCGCCGCCGCCGCCGTCCCGAGTCCGGCGCGGCGCGGCCCGCGGTTCCCCTCTCCCCGCGGTTCCCCTCTCCCCGCCACCCTACTCCCCCGCCCCGATCCGTCCGGTTTCCGCTCGCTCCAGCCGCCCTCCGCCGCCCCGGTGGTTCCTCAGGCGGCCCGGCCCGGCCCGCCCGCCCCGCGTCCCCTCCGGCCGGTGCCTCTCCCCCCGGCGGGCTGCCTGCATGTCTTTACTGCCCTCAGCCCCGCCGCCACCGCCACCGCCGCCGCCGCCGCCTCCTCTCCCGCCGCCGCAGCCGCCCCGCCGCCGCCGCCGCCCGGACCCCGGCGCGCTGAATGCAGGTGAGGACGGGGCGCGGGCCTGCGCTCCGGGCCCTGCGCGCTCGCTCGCCCTCCCGCCTTCCGGGGCCCGGCCTCCCGCCGCCGCGGCCCCTCGGGGCTGGCGGGCGGGCGGGCGGGCGGTTGTTGTGGGTGTTGGTGTTTGCGTCTGAGATCTGGAGGGGAGCATCCTTGGGGGCCCGGCCCGATACGCGCGTGTGCGTGCGTGTGTGTCCGTGTGTGTGTGTGTGTGCGTGTGTCCGGCGGCGGGAGCCGGCCCGCGTCGCCTCAGGGGGCGCGGGTTCCCGGCCGTGTGCGTGTGGGGAGGGGACCCCGCGTCGGGGACCCCCTGAGCGGCGTGGCCGTCCCGCTTCCAGGCCGGGGCTCGGGAGCCTCCTCGCAGGTGAGAACTGCCCGGCGGGGCCCCGCGCCGTGGACGCAGGAGGGAGTGCGGCCCCCACGGCCGGCCGGCCGGCGGGGGCTCTGGTTCCCGAGGCTGGGGCCGCGGCAGGAAGCGCGCCGGCCTGCCGCGCGGCCTAACCGTCTTCGTGCCCGCCCGGCCGCCCGCCGGCCTCCCTAGACGCTCCCGGGACGCCGAGCTCGCGCGGGCCCAGGGCGCCGGGCCTGGCCAGGTGAGAGGGTCGGGGGGCGGGACACGCGGATCGCCGTGGCCTGGGCCGCCTCGGCGTCCCCCGAGCGGGAGGCGGAGGCTTATTTTGGCGTTCTAACTGCAGGCCCTTCCCAGGCTGGCAGCGGGGACCTGAGGGAAAGTGAATCAAAACAGTAAATCTCGGAGTGCCGAGCTGCGTCCTTCCATTAAGGCTGGGTGAGGCGGGACTGAGTAAATAAATACTCTCTTGGTTGTTGTTGCAGATACTTTATCGTTGGTAATATATTTTTTTTCCTTCCCCAAACTAAGAAAAATCAGCCCGGGAAGGCAGAGGAAGAAAGGGAAACTGGCCTTCTTGGCCCGTGGTGGTGTTGGTGGGGTTGGATCGATTTTGTGAATTTGAAATTACTTGTATCCTGCTTGCTAGAGGGAAAGGCGTGGACACACTGAACTGGGGAGCTCAGCGAGGGAGAGGAAGTTCTCGGAGCTGTCATCTTAACCCAGCTTACTTCGCTTAGGCTGTTCAGGAGGGTTGTGTTCTGGGGTTTAGCTGAGCCGTTTGTACCCAGCGAAAGCGCATTACAGCATTTTTGAGATGCTACCTTGTTGCTTATCTCAGTTGTCCATCAGCATAGTCGTGGACAGCCAGAGTCTCCCAAACCCAGATCAAGGAGCTTCTGTGTGCTCCTGGAAAGGTGTTTTAGAAGAGTCAAAACAAAAGCAGAAATAAAGGTAAACCTGCCAGTACACTCCGTGCATTTCAGAACTATGTATAAATGGCATTTTATTTGCCGACGAACCTCACTTTCTTTACATTTGTGTTTAGTTACCCACACAGTTAGACCCTGACTGTGGATGGAGTCACAATACGGATTTGAAGCTTTTAAAGGCCACGGTCAGTGTAATGGCCAGAGATTGCTCTTTCTGAACTCAGGCTCACAAAGAAACAGTGTTCGCTGGGAAGGTGGGGAGTAGGGAGAGGAGAGGTAAAAAGCTGTTTTCTATTAACACTCCTTGAGGAACAGCCTAAGTGTGCGATTTAAATGAAAAAAGGGACTTTTACAGACAGGATAGAACCATGGCTATGTCATTCACACTCATTCTCATATTCTCTTAATGCCTAGAACTGGAACATGTTTTCTTACTTGTATCAAGAATATAACCTTACCTTTCAGTAAGGTTGTGAGAACATGATGAGAAAACGTGTTTGGCCCATAGTAGATGCTTTCTTTTAGTAATGCCTGCTGCAGTTCTGATTATAAGTATCGAAAAGCATTTTTAAGTACAAATACTAATTACTTGGAACAATATTGCTTAGTTTTGAGTTAGGGATCAAGAAAACAGCTGGGAATGTCGCTTTGTGTACAACTTGGCTTGCATGTATGAGGCCCTGGGTTTCATTTCCAGTACTAAGGGGAAAATGTATTTCAGAGGCCTTTGATATACATAAAGTATATGTAATCATATGAGGTGCCCTTTTTCTAGAAATAAAATTGTCAGTGTAGTCTTTTGTGTTAGTTTATTGAAAATAGCCACACTTGATGCATTTATTATTTTTGAATAGTTTCATTACTTTTTAATGAATTTTATAGCATAGCCCTTGGGGGAAGACTCCACATTCTGTACATGTTTGAATACAATCAAACATTAAAGTGGATCAAATAATTAGATTTTATATATAGTCACAAAGAATAAATGTCATAATTCTTTGTTATGTTACATAATTCTTTTAGTTCAGGTTGACTGATGCTGGTAAATAAAATCTTTAGGAGTATCTTTCTGAGCTTGTCTACCATCTTACAATAATTTACTGTTTTGGGTAGAGCAGTAAATGTGTTATTCATTGAATTTTAAATTTTTTAGATTTACATTTATGTTTTTGGAAAACCATAATGGTGAGGAGTATAAAGTAAAATCTATGGAAAGGTTAAAAGAATTACAATTTTTAAAATTATGTGCTTGTTTGTTTTTTTTGAGAGTCTTGTCCTGTAGTGCAGGCTTACCTCAGACATATAATCCTTCTGCCTCAGCCTCCGTCTTACTGCAACTGCAGGCAATTGCCATTTCACTTGGTTCTAATTTAAGTGTTTTGTTATTTTTTTGTTTGTTTGTTTTACTTTTGTGGGGTGGGATGAAGAAAGAGCAGAGAGAATGGAAATAATTTTATTGAGTTAAATTCATGTCTCTTTAAAAATACCAGTTTTGATTTTGGAGAGATGGCTGAATGATTAAGAGAGCATAGTAACCTTATAAAGGGCCAGAGTTCAGTTCTCAACATCCATGTTAGGCAGATCTCAACTGATTGTGATGCCAGCTCTAGAGGATCTGACACCCTCTTCTGGCTTCAGAGGGCACTTACATTATGTGCACATAACCATATGGTACCTACACATATAATAAAAAATGAATCTTAAAACACTCAGTTTCCCTAGTTAGCTCTTATCTTTGTTTTAACAATGATCTTAGTATTTTCTAAATTTTGTAAGTATACAGTGAGGTGTTCTAAAATTTCAAAGTATCCTGTGAAAGTTTTAATGTATACATCCAGTGAAAAATTACACACACAGAGACAGCTTTATTAGAAAGCAAAGCTACTTTTATTTATCTAGAAAAATTAACATACAAAGTGTTAGATTTCACCATGGCACTTTCAAACAAAATTTGTTTTGATTTCCCTCCTGTCTCACCCTTTATCCCCTTTGTTTCTGTCTTGCCCCACTTTCTGGTTTCATGTCATATGTGTTCTTCTGGCCTCCCTTCTCCCTCCTCATGATCTCTTTACTATTTCTTGGTGTCCATTCTAGTATCCTAGGCTTTGCCCACATTTCTTCCCACTTATATACATAAATATATAGAAGCTAGGATCTGCATGTGAAGAGAGAACAGAGGTTGTCTTTCTGCATTTGGGCCACTCTGCTTAATGTGACACTTTCCAGGCCTACCTGTTTTCCTGTAGATTTCACTTTACAGCTGAGTAGAACTTCACTGTGTATGTATGTTACATTTTGATTACAGGCATGTAGACTGATTCCATTTTCCTTGTTATCATGGCATCTATGCTAATTCCATTTCCTTGCTATCATGAATATAGCTTGAATAAACATGAAAGTGCATTTTTTAATCACTGTCTTTTGGGTTATATATCCAGGAGTGATATAGCTGGGTCATATGATAGTCCTGTTTTTAGTTTTTTTTCGAGGTAGTTTCTGTAATGACTGTACTAGTTTACAATCCCACCAGCAGTTAGTAGGGAATGAACCTTGTCCCACATCCTCTTCAATCTGCTAGCACATGTCTGTAATTCTAGTCTTTGTGAGGCATAGGCAGAACCTGATAGTTTAAGTCAGTCTAGGCTACATATTGAGACCCTGTCACAGAAACCAAAGCAAACAACCCGTCCCCCTAAACAAAGAAAGCCAGCCCACTGCTCCAAACAAACAAAAAGCCAAGTATTTGGATAGTTTATTTTTAACACTGGAAATATTCATCTTTTTGTTTAAACTAAAGAAATTATAACAAAGTCAAGGTGGAATATTGTTTAGGTTTTGAAATTTAATGCTACCTAAAGGAGCCTTAAATAAAACCTTGCAGAATATTCATTATAAATATCTTTCATTACGAGGGATTGAAATATTTAAGAATTTCTGTATTTATTGCTATTACTAATTATGGTAATAAATTCACCTCAAAATTTTAGTGCCTTAATGCACAGAATTTTGCATGTCCTTCTGGTTAGGATGTTTGTTTCTATGTGGTAATTGACTTTAGAGCTCCCTAAGTTTTGTGTCTCCTCCATTCCAAGGATCTTGGGATTCTGCCTATTGCTCACCAGCTTTTTTTATATTTTTTTAAGATTTATTTATTATGTGTAGAGTGTTCTGTCTGCATGTATGCCTGCAGGCCAGAAGAGGGCACCAGATCTCATTATGGATGGTTGTGAGCTACCCATGTGGTTGCTGGGAATTGAATTCAGGACCTCTGAAAGAGCAGTCCATGCTCTTAACCTCTGACCCATCTCTCCCCCCCCCCCCCCCCACAGACCATTAAAAAAAAAAGCTGAAATGTATATTTCCCCAAATTTCATTGGCGAGAATTTGTCATAGAGCATTATTTAAATATAATGAGTGTAAGAAGTAGCCCTGGATAGAAGACAATTTGTCTTTGCTACAAATGGCTTCAGGGTATTAGTTTAGATGATAGTATATACTTGTAAAATTATATCTGAAAGTTGAATTGTAATACTTAAGAATTGCTTTCCATTTTCAAATTATAATAATGAAGGGGAGAGCGGGAAGAGCCACAAGAAAATGGGGAACACAACTCTGATATGTGAAAGGCTTGAATGGTGAGTGAATTTTTGAAGCTATTTAGAGGTCTATGATTTTATGAGCACTTACAATTTTTGTTACATTTGGTAGGCATGTCCTTTACTAGGCAATCATTGATGGTCATTGTGGTTTACTGGGTTTTGACTGTTTGATTAATTTCTGGTATTTTGAAATCAATTGGACTCTATAAGCCACAACTCTGAATTTCAGTTTCTGGAGTTTAATTTCACAGAGAATGTTATTTTAAAAATTCCTTTTACTATTACTGTTTACACTCTAAAGAAACATTTAAGTGAACCTTGCCATGTTATATTGTTTGCTTTTGCTGTTTTGTAATTTTAAAGCCATTAAAATAAAAACTTTATGAGAGTCTTAATTTAGAAATAACAGTAAAATCATCCAGTAAATAACAAAAACATAATTATTAACCTGTGTTTTGTGCTTCACTATGAAAATACTACATTTTTTGCTTTACTAACTGCACTAACATGCCGGACTTCTAGTACCTGAAGTAGATTTTATCTCCAAACAACTTGAATTTTAGTTCAATTATAGTTTTTTTTTCATTCATTATCCAGGAATCTTTCATTGTGAAACCCTGACTCATCTTTACTTACTTTTCCCCTAAGAATTTGACTATGTGTCTCTTGAGTATTACTTAGTTTGGTTATGGATCTCATTTCTCCTTTCCCTCTTTTTCCCCTCTCCACTCCTTTCTTCCTTTTTCCTTCTCCCTTTCCTCCTTTTGCTGTCTCTTCTCCCTTCTTCTCTACCCCCCTCCCCTCTGAGTAAGATTTTTTAAATAGTTTCATTAACTTCATGATAAATATTGTTAATGTTTTGCATCTTGAAAATTAAAAACCCTATTTAGGACCCATTCTATACCCATTAATATACCCAGTTCTAAAGGGAAGTATGAAAGATGTAGAGGAGACATTGTAAAGATTACTGAGACCTGTACATGCATGTCTGCTACTTCTAATCATAATGCTCATGATACTTAAACAAATAGAACTTCCAAAATTACCTACAGTGTTCATTCTATAGGTTCATATTTACTGCAACATCTATGTGTAAATTTATGAAAGACAGTGAATTCTGTACAGAATGGAAGCTGCTAGTCACTTTGTAACTATGAAAAAAATAGCCAAAAGAAACAAAGGAGAGAATATTTATTTTAGCCCATGAGCTTAAAGGTTTCAATCCGTAGTTGACTGACTGCAATTTTTGGACCATGGCAAGGCAGAGAAAAGCTGTTCACTTTATAGTATATAGGAAGCAGGGATGGGGTGGGGACAAGACATATCCTCCAGGAATATCTTCAATGACCCATTTCCTCCACCTGGGCCCATTTCCTAATTTCCACCACTTGCCATCCCGGTAATGCCATCAGATTATTAATCTGTTAGTAGATTAGCACTAAGGATTTGAGAGCCCTCATGATACGTCAGTCTCCTTCCTGGAGTCCCCCATAATGCCATCAGATTATTAATCTGTTAGTAGATTAGCACTGAGGATTTGAGAGTCCTCAAGATACGTCAGTCACCTTCCTGGAGTTCATGAGCTGCAGCTAAGCCTTTAATACAGAACCTGTACAAGACATTTCAGATTCAAATCGTAATAGCAAACCTTGGAACAGTGTAAATTTTTTTCAGGTTTGAAAATTTTGAGTCAGGAAAAATATTATCTAGCTGGGTGTCTTAGTTTACTTTTTGGTTGCTGTGAGGAGGAGGCACCATGACCAAGACAACTTAAAAGAGAAAGCCTTTAGCTGGATGTGGTAGCACATGCCTTTAATCGCAGCACTCAGAAAGCAGAGGCAGGTGGATCTCTACCTGGCTATACAGAGAAACAAGGCTATATAGAAAAACCAAAAACAAAGAAAAAAGAAAGCCTTTAATTGGGGGCTTGCTTATATTTAGTAAGGGTGAGTCGGTGATCATCATGGTATGGAGCATGCTAGCAGGCAGGCAAGCAAGCATGGCCCTGGAGCAGTAGTTAAGAGCTTATTGATCTACAAGTTGGAGGCAGAGAGTGAATGCTAATGGGAATGGTGTGGGCTTCTGAAACCTCAAGGAATCCCACCCCTACTGACACACCTCCTCCGGTAAGGCCACACCTCCTAGTCCTTCCCAAACAGTCTGCCAACTGAGAACCAAACATTCAAATGTGTTAGCCTGTGGGAACCATTCTCATTCAAACTACCACGCTGATGTGACATACCTGAAATCTTGCCACTTGAAGGACTAAGACAGGACAGTAGCAAGTTCAAGACAGTTTTCTGCTAAATAGCAAACCCCTGGTTTTAAAGAAAATAATTTAAAAAGGAGAAAACAAAACCAACCAACCCATATCTATCTAACTAGTACAGATTTACTATTTTATTTTAATGGCTGCAAGCTATTGAACTTAGAGGTTTTAGAGAGTTAAAAGATTGCCGGGCGGTGGTGGCGCACGCCTTTAATCCCAGCACTTGGGAGGCAGAGGCAGGCGGATCACTGTGAGTTCGAGGCCAGCCTGGTCTACAAAGTGAGTCCAGGACAGCCAAGGAAACACAGAGAAACCCTGTCTCGAAAAACCAAAAAAAAAAAAAAAAAAA
>CAJQZJ010033237.1:1023061-1064811 GCA_907164525.1 Lophiomys imhausi | reverse complement strand
AAAAAAAAAAAAAAAAAAAAAAAAAAAAAAAAAAAAAAAAAAGACATTTAAACTATAGTGTTTTGTATATGATAAGAATATGTGATGTTGAGGATTGAACCTAGGGTGCTGAGCATGCTCTCTCTGTCTCCTACCTCTTAGTTACAGTAGTTAGCCTGCCTTTCTTTCCCTTTCTCCCTCCCTCCTTCCTTCCCTTTCAGATCAAGTCTTTACTATGGAATAGAACTAATACTTTTTAGATTACTAAGTACTAAGGACTAAGAAAATTTATCCGCACAGTCCTTACATCCTTACACATGCAGTCTAAATTAATCTTTTTGAAACACTGTGACATTAGAATGATTCACATTCTCTAGTAGGTTAAGAGTTTGAGCCTTAGCTCTTCCATTTTGTAGCTGTCAGGGAACTAATTTAATCTCTCTATGTTTCAGTTTCTTCATCTGTAATAGGGAGATAGTAATAGCACTTATCTCACAGAGTTGAATAATGATTTAATGATCTAATTCTCATAAAATGTTTAGAATAGTACCTAGCAGATCTGTAATAAAAGCTGTAACTTCAGTATATGCTAGCTATTGCAGTATCTTATTATTAGTAAACATAGAAGATATTTAACATTCTTGATTACAGTGGGACATGTTTGACTGCAAAGTGCTTATTTTTACATTAATAGGGCATTTAAGTCTGGTTATAGCAAACAAGTGAATTTGCTAACTGACAGTAGTAACATTAGTGCTGCTATATGTGCTCTGCAGATTGAGTATATAATAGTTTTAACTTAACAGGGATGAGTAAGCAGAGATTCCTTTATGATGAGAGTAAAGGGAGGCAAGAAAATGGGTTACAGCAACATCTTTCTATCAATTTCCATCATTGCTCCTTTTGTTCCTTTATACATACTATTACCAGACAGACTTATGTAAAGTTCATTGCATCTTTTATTTCATTCTTAAAATGCTTGAACTATAATAGTTACTACTTTCTTGTTATATATTATGTGCTAGGTTGAGTCAATAAACTTTAAATAAAGAACTGTAAATATTCTGATTTGTGGATCATGTCAGATCTTTGTTGCATTATCTCGTTTTTGTTGTTGTTGTAATTTTATTTCTTTTGAGGCAGGACTTGACTTTACAGCCCAGGCTAGCCTATAATTCAAGACACCCTTCCTGCCTGCCTCAGTGTATCTAGTATTGGAATTATAGATGTGAATCACAATATCCTGCTTAATTTTTTTTTAATTATTACTTAAAGATATAAAAATAACTACTATCAAGTCAGGGTATAAGTAGTTTGGTATCTCTTGGCTAGATTTAAGAGACAGAACATTTCTTATTATAGTGTGGTGAAATTGATATTTCTAATCCCTATTGTATACTTGAAAATAGTGAAGTTTAACAGATTTCATGAAGGTCACATATTAAGTGGCAGATTGACAAGTAGATTGTTGGGATTCTTAAACCTGTGTGATTCCCAGGATGTCTTTCTGTTGCCTAGTTTCTTGGAGGAAGATGCACATTTCATAGCATTGTAAGGAGGGTCCATCAAGATCTTGTCTTTGCTTACCTTTCCAGTTTTATTACTCTTTCCTCTCACATATTCCCTAGCTTAGCCATAGTGATTGACGTCCAGTCTGGTCTACGCTTTAAATGAGCCTTCAGTACCTTATGCGTTATGACTCCACTGACTTCTTTAATAATTCACCTCAGGTGTTGCTTACTCTGGGAAACCTTATCTGACACTTCCAGGCTTTGCTTTATGATTTTTCTTGTGTGCCTTTAGCATCCTTTGTGTTCCTCTTTGATAAAATTTGCCACAGGGTCTTCTAATTACCTGGTTTATGTCCTGGCTTTTCTTCCAGAGTATTCATTTTGAAGAGTACAGATGATATCTACTTCATCTTTATGGCTCAAGTGTTTGAAACATGATAGGGAGCATGTAATGCTTGGTGTAAATTAAGAATTTAGGAAATGTGTATTAAATTCCTAAGTGCCATTGTAAGCAGTGGAAATTACATCAACAGATACATAGTTGCAGATGTTAAGTTTTTAGAAAGTCAGTTTAACTTCTGCTTAACTTCCATGACTTGAATAGAAATATGAAGTTAATAGGGCAGAATTAAAGCATGATTATAAGTGAGCTAGGTGCCTAATAAGGGATGTTGGTTTTGTCCTTATGTCATTTACACAGAGATTTCAATTCGAGCAACAAGTATTTTTTTTTAAATACACAAATTGAAGTCTTTTACTAATACTTAAATTGTAAGTTATAATGTGGCTTTATTTTAGAGCACATTCATTAATTAAACACACAGTATTACTAGTTAAAAAACTGTATAGCTTTGAAGTCTCATGTTTACCTATACTATTAAAGACATTGAGAGCCATTGGATGATTTTAAGCGGGTTGATAAAAAAGTTTAAGTTTACTCATTCTTTTTGCTGTGCTAGGGATGAACAGAACACCCTGATTTCTGAAATTTATTTTTAAGAATATTAACTTGGACACTTGAAGAAACCTAGTTTGGGTTGTACAGTCTGAGCACCAGTCCAACCTGAGAGTTGTAGCTTTCATCCCTCAATAAAAAAAGCTTATTTTTGCAGCAGATGGAGGCCACTACAGAGATCCACAACTGATCAAAATGCACAGAGTGCCCAACCCCAATTGATTTATCTGTAATATAACCCCTACATCTAAGGCTCAGGGGAAATTGTGGAAGAGGAGTCAGAAAGATGATAAGAGCCCAGAGAACCAGATTGCCTGCTGCAAAGACTTGACAGGGAAGCTGAACCATGAAATCTCAACAATATGGTTGCCTAAACAAGACCTGCATAATGACAACACCATTTGACATGCCAGTGTGGATGGGTTAATCTTACAAGATCCCACTCCTATACAAGGAGCTTTAGGTAATCTGTGGCTGCTGAGAGAGGAGAGTGAGTTTTATCCAGTGACAATCCCCTGATACCCAATCTTGAGTGATCGTCCCTAATTGCATATTCATTTGAGCAGCACTAAATGATAAACTTTGTATGTGTGTGCGCACGCACATATTCACACACACACACGTATACATATACATATATATATATATATATACTTATATATGTAAGTGGTAAGTTTTGAATTTGGGAGGGAGTTGGGGCACATGAAGGAGTTGGGCACAGGAGGAGGTAAGAGTGGAGATAAAGAGTAGAATTGATGTATTTATAGTACTTATGTATGAAATTCTCAGTAAATGAAAAATTTAAATTTTAATCTGGTAGGCAAGAGGAATCAGTTGAAATGAGAATGGGAGTTGAGTTTCTTTTAAAATTTAGAATTAAAATATAAATGATTGATGGGTGTGGTGATATATGTATTTAATTCCAGCACTTGGGAGGCAGAGGCAGGTGGATTTCTGTGAGTTTGAGGCCAGCCTGGTCTACAAACTGAGTCCAGGACAACCAGGACTGATAAACAGAGAAACTCTTTCTTGAAAAACCAAAAAAAAAGGAAAGAAAAAATATGATTAAGTCAAGAAATAGGTTTAAAAGAGTGGTGGTAGATATAATCAAAACATATGAAATTCTCAACTAATAAAATAGATTTATGTTGGGATGATTAAAGAAAGCTTTTTGTATCATGGAGAGAATTCAGAGCCAAGTGAGAATATGGTGAAGTCAGTTCAGAGAAGGGAATTAACATTTTTGTGTTACTGGTTGGCACACTCCTTTAATCTAAACATTTGAGGAGCAGAACCTCCAGATCGCTGAGTTTTAGCGCAGCCTAAAGGTCAATATACATAGTTACATTCAGGCCAACCAGGGTTACATAGTGAGATCCTGCCTCCAAAGACAAATAGGTTGGTGTGCTCTCTACTGGAATGTCTTGTGTTTCCTGACTTTAGGCCTATGTAATTCTTGATTGAGTGTATTCAGTATTGACTTCCTGGCCTGTGGACTTCAGAGGCTTGTAAAGTTTGCTAGGTTCTGAGAACTCCATTGATAACCTGGAGAAAAGACTGTGGTTCCTTTATACAATAATTGAAGGCAAATGAAAGAAAATAAATTGGGTTAAAAAAGAACCTGTTGAGCTGAGTATTTAGTTCATTTGGTAGAATGCTTCATAAGAGCCTGGGTTTTATCCTTCTACATACAGTTGGATGTAGTGGCATATCCCTGTAATACCAGCACTTGGGAGGTGGAGGCAGGAGGATCAGAAGTTCAAGTTATCCTTGGCTGCTTAGTGAGTCCAGAGGTACCCTGTGTTACATGAAAACTTGGTCTTAAAAACAAAAACAAAATTAGCTCTTCCCTCTAAAAATCTGTTACTAAACAAAATTATTAATTGGAATACCAAGATAAATAAAAAGAAATATATGTGATATGAAAGTTTGTTGTAGTGTATTTAAGATCTAGTAGTGAGTCTAATGACAACCATAATTGTGAAGTAGTGAAAATATTCTGAGATTTTTGTAACAATATAATGTGATATGAACATTAAGTTCTGTTTTTGACAAAAATAATAGTTATCACCATCTCTACTATGTAGGTTGTCTAGGTCTGTATGAAAAAGATACTGTGTTTTAGTGAAAGCTGTGATTTAGTTTCTTCCTTTACAGATTCACAGATCCCTTGACATTCATGGACCCACTGTGTCCTGGGTTCTCTCTACTCTATTTCGGCTTAGTTATGTATTTTTCTTTATAGATGGTAATCATCTTACTGGTTTTTATCTTTTTGAAAGTAATATGTGCTCTTTTAAAAAGAAAACTTTGGAATGATACTAAAGGCTAAAGGGGATAATTTCTTGGTTATTTTTTTATCTCATAGTAATTAAGACTGCTAGTAGTATAGTATATAGAACTATTAACTGAGCAATATACTTTTAAATAACCACGTAAAATTTTCATAAGTAGAATCATATTGAATATGCTGTTTTTTTTAAAAAATTAAAACATCACATTTTTATCTAGAGGTATATTATATAGTTTAAAATTTTATGTACCACATTGCAAAATGCTAAATTCCTATTTTAAAGTATACCTCGATGATTTTAGTGTATCCATATTATTGTGAATATATCACCTATGCATAGAATATCCATCAATCCTAGAAGAAACTTGGTATTGAATATCAGCTCTAATTCCCCTTTCTGCTGGCAACTATCCACTTTCTGGTTGTTTTTGTTGTTTGAAAACAATACTTTTGTGTTTGGTTTTTGAGGTTTTTTTTTGTTTTTGTTTTTCTTGAGACAGTGTTTCACCCTGTAGCTCTGGCTGGCTTCAAACTCAAAGATAACTGTCTTGATTATGGTGTTTGCTTGTGTCTGGGAACGCTCGCTTGGTGAATATGGAGGTTGGAAAGTTGGATGTTTTCCTCAGTCACACTTTTAGAGCCCATATGGGCTCTGAGGCTCTGAGCTCAGACCCTCAAGCTTTCTCAGCAAGCACTTTACTCAAGCCCACCTCCGCAGCTCCCATATTGAATGCTTTCTTAAAGGATACATATCTACAAGTGGAGTTGCAGAATCAAATAATTACATAATTTTGATAAATCTTGTCACATTACACTTTAGAAATGTATGAAATTTTACTGCCATGGGTCTTGTGGACCGAAAACATACAGCTTTGTGGTAGACTGTTTGGCTTAGCAAACATGAGGTCCTGAGTTCTGTTCACAACACCCCTGAAAAAGTTTTATCACCAATTCTGTAAAAGATGCTTGTTTCTCCAAGCTCTTATTCATTATTAATATTGCATTCTGAGAATAATCATATATATTTAAAAATATTTAGTTTTTTGCTAATGAGGATTTTTTTTTGTCCACATTTTTGAATGCTTCTATATTGTTTTGCAACTTGCCTGGTTATGACCTTTACCCTAAATATTCCTTTTGGAATATATACAGCTTTTCTCAGTGATTTGTGAGGGTTCGTACTGTACTGTACTGCTATTTATAATTTTTTGTTTTGTTTTATTTTTCGAGACAGGGTTTTTCTGTAGCCCTGGCTGTTCTGGACTCACTTTGTAGACCAGGCTGGCCTTGAACTCACAGAGATCCACCTGCCTCTGACTCCTGAGTGCTGGGATTAAAGATGTACACCACCACACCTGGCAATTACAGACAGCAGTGAACTGCCATGTGGTTGTTGGGATTTGAACTCGGGTCCTTTGGAAGAGCAGCCAGTGCTTTTAATGCCTGAGCCATCTCTCCAGCCCCATAAATCATCATCATCATCATCATCATCATCATCATCATCATCATATTCTTCTTCTTTTTTTTTTGAGACAGAGTTTCTCTGTGTAGTAGCCCTGGCTGTCCTGGACTTGTGCCTTAAACTCGAACTCACAGAGATCTGCCTGCCTCTGCCTCCCACATGCTGGGATTAAAGGCCTGCTCCATCATACCCGGCCCACTAATAAATATTTTAGAGGCTTTTTTGTTATAGTTTCTGGATTGTCTTTTGACCTTGCTCTTTGCTTTATCAATATTAAGTTAAACTTCTCGGTTTGTGTTGTTCTTTAATAACAGGTTCTTACTATATACGCTTGGGTAGCCAGAAACCCAACAGGTTCTTACTATATACGCTTGGGTAGCCAGAAACCCTTTGTGTAGAACAGGTTAGGCTTGAACCCAGAGATCTGTCTGCCTCTGCCTTCTGAGTACTGGAATTAAAGGTGTGTGTCAATAAGCCTGGTTCACCTGTAATTTCTAATGATCTTTGCCTTGATGAAATGTTCTCTGTACACTAATACTGTAAAACTTCTTTTCTATTTTTTTTCTAGGAATGTAAAGAACTAAACTTGAAATGGCTTAGTAAGAGCTTAGATTTTATAGTTGAACTTATGTTTTATAGTTGCAGGTTTATTTTATTTTTTCAATGTTAAGGATCAAATGATATGCTAGGCAAGTATTATATTCTGAGCCATATCTCCAGCACTTAATCTATGTTTAAATTCCATTAGCTGCTTTTTGGACTTTAGACAAGATCAGGTGCAGCATCTATTCTTATCAGTCTGCTATTTGATCTCTTCTCTTCAAGAACAATGTATTATATATCTTTTTGGAATAAGGAGATGGAATAGGAACATGCTTTACATCCATTCCATGTATAGACCTGGAATGTAAAATGAAAGGTTTTTTCCTGTGCCTGCCCCAGTTCCTGAATAATGACACGGAGACTTATATTTATTAAAAGTTTCAAGCATAGCTGGACAGATACTCAGCTATTCTAACCTGGCAGTTCTGACCTGGCCTGCCTCCCAGCCATGTGGCCTGTTATGTCCCATTTCTGTCTCGCCCTGGCACATCCTCTTCCATCTGTGTTCCAATGGTGAACTCTTCTTCTGATTCCCACCTGATAACTCTCTCACTGCACTCTGAAATCCTGTCTTCCTCTCTTGTCCTGCTATTGGTCATTCAGATCTTTATTTAACCAATCAGAATGTGACAGAGAACAAGGTTCACAAAATACTAAGGCAGGAGGAGATGCTTCATAATAATAATGCCAAAGTAAACCTGTAATCAAATCTCTGTTGACACAGAAATCAGCATTTGAATACACAGTGTACAAAGATACCACTCCAACACCTAGTGTTGCAGGAATAGTGCACCCTGTTGGGAACTTAAAAGAAATTCTATTATCTTTGGCATATTGGTTGTTTCACAACTTTTCTGTATTTCAGTTTCCTTATCTGTAAATTGACAGTTAATATATAATTCATAAATTCTACCTATCATCTTTGGCATATTGGTTGTTTCACAACTTTTCTGTATTTCAGTTTCCTTATCTGTAAATTGACAGTTAATATATAATTTATAAATTCTACCTATCATCTTTAGCATATTGGTTGTTTCACAACTTTTCTGTATTTCAGTTTCCTTATCTGTAAATTGACAGTTAATATATAATTCATAATTTTAGTGAAATGAAATATGAGAGTACATACAGATACATTATCAAGCTATTAGGCATATGCTGGGCATTTAGTGCATATTTTCTTCCAACCCATAATCCCCATCTTTCTTTATCTGAGTTAAAATTAAAAGAAGTAAGGGGGAAGTTTCAAGATAGTATGATCCTCAGTTTCAAAAACTAGAAAAGTCAAATGGGTTAGTACTGACTAAGAAGGAGAGCAAATATTCAGTTATATATATATATATATATATATATATATATATACACATATATATTATATAATTGTGTATATATATACATTTAGGTAATTTTTGTTATCATAAATAAAAATATTTGTAATGTACTCACAATCATCAACCTGATTAAGAATTACTCAGTCTAGATTTAGTTCGTAATAACTCATTTATGGTATTTACATTCACTTTATTATATAAATAAATTATATAATTTATATAAAATTATTTTTTGAGATGTTTCTTATTTCCTTTGTAAAAAGTAACAAAATATTTTGTAAAGAAATGAGAAATAGGGAAATGTTTACATTTGTCATAAGTCCAAGACAGTAAGAGTTTAAAATTTTATTTATTCATTTTTTTGAGATTGTAATTTAATCGCAGCATTTCTCCCTTCCCTTTCATCCCTCCAAACACTCACATATACTCTTCCCAACTCTCCTTCAAATGCATGGCCTCTTTTTTCATTAATTGCTATTGCATGCATATATGTATTTGTGTAGATACATATTCCTAAACATAACCTGTTGAGTTTACATAGTGCCACTAGTGTGTATGTTTTCAGGACTAACTGGCACTGGAAAACTAATGTGTGCTCTTTCTTGGGGATGGCCATCTTTCTTGCTTCCAGCTTTACTCAGTTGCCTGTAGTTCTTCGTGTAGTGTTGAGGACTTGTGGGCATTTTCTGGTTCAGTTTGGCATGTTTGATGGTTATCTTTTGTTCAGCTCATGTTCGGGCAGTCATATTGGAGAGATATAACAGGTGTAGCTTCTGATCTTATTAGGAGACACAATCTTACAGCAAAGTCCCTGATCCTCTGGCTCTTAAAAAACAATATTTTCACCCTTTCTTCTGCAATGTTCCCTGAGCCTTAGGTGTGGGAGTGTCTTGTAAATGTATTCATTGGTACTGAGCTGTACACCTCTGCATATTGATTGGTTGTGATTTTCTGCAGTGATCTCTGTTACAAAGAGAACTTTACTTGATGAGGAGGCAGACTATACTTATCTGTGGGCACAAGGACAGCTATTTGTAGATTGTTGTTAGGAGGGATTGTGCAGGTTTCGTAAATTGGTTGTAGATTCTCCTCTAGTAACAATAATTTCACCAGCCCTGAGTAGTTACATAGGTTTTCAATACCAGGTCATTGATGTGGTTCACAGGCATTATAACTGGGTAGAAACCCTTGACGGTACTATGAAAGCTAGTCCACAAGGAGTGGGCTTTCAGGTCAGTTCTAGCTCGGAGTCTCTGGGCCCTGTTTCTGAAGTGTCTTTAGCAATTCTTGTCTTCTACCTCTGGGGAGTTACCAAAGACAACAGCAGTAGGCTGTAAGTTTTGTGATACTCTTAGACAACCCAGGCAAACAACTTAAAAGAGGGCTTCTCATATCTAGTTGTAGTGACAGTTTTGTAATTTTGATTTCTTTAAGAACAGAGAAATACTGTAAGAATGTTTTCATTTTAATCCTAGGTGTGAGGATATGGGGCTACTTTAGACTGGCAGTCTGATTTGCTTTGTGCTCTAGCAGAAGCGTGGTTTTGCTAGCTGCAGATAGTTTCTGCAGTTGTGTGATGTTTGCATCATTTTTTAAGTTAAACATTAAATACAAAATTATAATATGAAAGTCTAAAATATGTATGTAGTAATTGTTCCATATTTTTTGATATTATTCAGATTATATAGTGTTCCGGTGTTAGATGAAAATAGTAATATATAAAGAGGTAATAAAATTAATATTAACTCTTCTGAGAAACAAATATGGAACGTAGAAAAGCATTAGCTAATCTGTAGGTCTCCACTAAAAGCTGGAGTAAAACAGAAAAATCTCAATAACAAAACTGTTCAGGATACAATGTTTCAAGGTGCCCATGTCTTATAATGAAAGGATTCAAAGGAAAGGTAGATCCAGTGCTCATTAGCAATCATCCAAAACAGTATTAAGCAAAGACATCAACCGGGGGTCGGGATGGGTCATGAGTATTTCTCATCAAAATATCTATTTTACTCATATAAACACCTATCAAAAAGTAATGCTTTATAGTGAACAGGTATCAACTTTAAAACAGTTCCTAAAATAAATGGTTAAATTAAACAACATGAGAACTTACAAAGGCTAGGTCAGGAATGTTCCCATGCTATGACCCAAAGTAAAAACCAAAGCCAGCCACTGAAAGAGAAATCTGTATATTATTAGAAGAAAATGAATTTATTTGCTCATTTCCTACATTCGCCCCAGAATCTTTAACTTCAATTTCTGTTTTCTTGGCAGGTAGACACTCCTGAAAAGCAGCAAAACACACAAATGCAATGTTCTTCTGAATTTTAGTCCTAGAGTAGAAATGCCTCATAATAAACTCATCAAGGGTCACAGGGGAACACATGTCTAGTTCTGTTACTTAAAAAAGCATACTTTTGTTCCATTAGCTAGACAATACAAAATAGTAACAGTATGCACATATAACATGCTAGGAATAGCTGGTAGCTATAGAGTCAAAGAATAGTATTTGTTATCAATTTTTGAAATTTAATTACACACAATCCCTATCCACTATTATAACTGAGAAAGTGTTACATTTTTCTTAACCTTTATTTTGAAGTTAGTTTTGACAAAAGTGCTTAAGAATGTAACATTTTAGAAACATTTAGATAAACCTCATGAGAGAACTGTTTCCCTTATTCTAAAAATAAGCAAAAAACTCAATACTAGATGTAACTGACTTTTGCTACTTTGTGGGTTCTTCTTTTCCTTACCCCTTATTCCCCCACCCCCAGTTTCCACCTAATACTAGATAGGAGAGAAATAAGGACAGAGGGGAGAGAGGAATTAGGAAAATCCCTGAATCTAATTTCTTTCCTTTTGTTTTTTTCTTTGGCCACTGCAACTTCCCTAAATGACCAACAACTACCCACCCTACCTTTTGGGGCGCTAACATTTATATACCTCTGAAAAGTTCCCAGAATTCCAAACATCACACAAATTGCAGATAAACCCATGAAGTTTTATACTGTTTTCTAGGAGTTGAAACAAACAGTATCTTAAGTTACTGTTTCATTTTTTTAGATGCAGTATAACCTTCTTAGTTAATATATGTGATTGTTATTTTAAGGCAAGATTTTATTGTGTAGCCCTGGCTAACCTAGAATTCTGTATGTAGCACAGACTAGCTTTCAACTCAGAGATTTATCTGCTTCTGCCTCCAGAGTGCTGGGATTAAAGGTATGTGCTAGCACACTTAAAATAGGTAATTGTTTATCTAAACAACACTTTATGAAGTCTTACTTACAGTCATTGATAGTATATATGATCTGAGACAAAGCTTGAAATTGGAAGGACAAAGAAAAGTTTGTATGAATTGTTATATTGCTTCAGGTTTTTGGTGTGCCTTCCTTATCCATTTAAACATGTTGCACCAAATGTAGTTTTTTGTATGACATTCATTCATTGATTCATTCATTTATTACAACCAGTTTCCCCTCTCACCTCTTCTCCATCATTCCTTCTCTGTTTCTCTTCAGAAAAGAGCATGCCTCCCATGGATATCAACTAGCCTTGGCACATCAAGTTGCAAGTAAGATTAGGTACTTTCTCTCCTATTAAGGCAACCAGTAGTGGGAAAGAGGTCCCAAAGGCAGGCAACAGAGTCAGAGATAACTCCTGCTCCCCGTTAGCAATCCTACTTGAAAACCAAGCTACACAGCTGTAAAATATGTGCAGAGGACCTAGGTCAGTCCCATGTTCAGTCTCTGTGAGCTCCCATCAGCCCTGGCTGTGGTTTTCTTGTAGTGTCCTTGACCCTTCTGGCTCCTACAGTCCTTCCTCAGTGGGATTCCCCAAGCTAATGTTTGGCTGTGGGTCTTTGCATCTGTTTTCATCAGTTGCTGGGTGAAGCCTCTCTGATGACAATTGGGCTAGACACCAGTCTATGAGAAAAGCAGAATATCATTTGGAATCATTTCATTAACTTTTTCCTTTTTCTTTTTTTTCTTTCTTTCTCTCTCTACCTCTCTGTCTCTCTCTTTTGCCACTTGTGTTTGGTTCTATCGTAGGTCCCTGAGCTATCTAGCATCTGGTTCCTGGACTTCTGTACAGTTTCAAGTGTGAGCTTCCTCTTATGGCTTGGGTCTTAAGCTGGACCAGTCATCGTTTGGCCACTCCCACAATTTCTGCGCCTCCTTTATCCAGCACATCTTGTAGACCAGGGCAAATTTTAGATTGAAAGTTTTTTGGCTGGGTTGGTGTCTCAATCCCTCCATGGAAGTTTTGCCTTGTTAGAGGAGATGGCTGGTTCAGGCTCTGTATCCCCCATTGCTAGGATTCTTAGCTAGGGTCACCCTCATTGATTCCTGGGAGTTTCCATTTTCCTAGGTTTCTAGCTCTTCCAGAGATGCCCCTGTTTCCAGTTGTGTCTCCCAGTACTCTCCCTCCGACTTTCCTCCGACCTGTTCCTTCCTGTTCCCGTCTCCGCCACCCCCATCCAGACCCTTCCTTCCTTTCACCAGAGATGTCTATTCTATTTCTCCTTCACAGTGAGATTCATGTGTTACCCCTTCAAATGTAATTGTTAATGGATCACATATCATATAGATCACATATCACATATCTGTGATATGTGATATGATATGTGATTCTTTTATAGGCACTCTTCTAGTTTGTCTCATTTGGGTCTAATATAATTTATAGTTGACTTTGTTTATAGAAGCAGAGATCTTTTTGTTTGTAGATTATCTGAAGAAAAAATCTTGGTGCTGTAGGATTGTTTGCCTATTTTCCAGTTGTCTTGCGAATGAATTTAGTGGGTTTTTCTGTGTGCAGAACCTGTTATTAATTAGCTGTTTTAGAGAACCTGAATCTGTCTGTCCATCCATCCAGACAAAACCAAAATCTCAATCTATCCCTCTCTCTCTCTCTCTCTCTCTCTCTCTCTCTCTCTCTCTCTCTCACTATGTGCCTCTGGCTGTCCCAGAACTCACTGTGTAGATCAGGCTTGCCACAGATCACAGATACCAGAGTGCTGCAATTAAAGGGGAGGACCTCCACACCAGGTTGAACTGCTTGTAGGGTGTTGCACTTGGCCCTTTCTTCCTTTCTGTTTTGTTTTATCTAGGTTTGTTTGGTTTTGTTTTGTCTGCCACATCCTATCCACAACTACTGATTCCTTTAATTCAGATTTATCACAATGTGTCCCCTATGTGTTTCTGGGTCTGTCAGCAGTAGGTGTTGTCAGTTTTAAAATTACTAGTAGATGTGCAATCAGCTTATATACATTTCCTTGATGCTTAAAGTTTAACATCTTTTATGTTTAATATCTTATATGCTTATTTATTTTCCATGTATCTTGTTTAGTGAAGAATCTTTTGAAAGTCTTGTGTCTGGAGATCAAACCCATGTTCAAAGCATATGTACATGTATGATGTATCTGTAGTGCCTTTTTAAAAATTAGAATGTTGTATTTTGTGAGTTCTTTGGAGTACTTTTTCTGATATGTATTTTGAAAACATTCCTACTCTCGTACTTAATTTTTCAAATAACAGATGCTTTAATTATTCATGGTATGTATTTGTTTATTAGTAGTTTTCTTGTACAGATAATTTTTTTCTTTGAAATCTTTGTTTAAATTATTGACATTTTTTAAAGTTTCTTTTAGAACTTTTATATTATTTGGTTTTTACATTTAAGTTTATGGTCCTTTAAGTTTACTTTGATAAAAGGTTACTACGGGTCAATGTTTAGTTTTGCATATGAGTATCTCACCTAACACCATTTGTTGAAAATTATATTTATTGAAATTCTCTCCTGTGTTGAAAATCTATTGGTGATATGTGTGTGAACATGTTTGAAATTTCTAGATTCTGTTGTACTGAACTATACTTGTCTGTTACTTTATTAGTGCTAAGCTGGCTGGGAGACTGTAGCTTCTGATGAGTCTTGGAAAAAAAATGTGCACTTGTACTTCTCTGATTTTAAGAAAAACAGGTACTTGAGAAGAAATGATTTTGGACATCAGAGATCACTTTCTCATATATTTTAGAATTAGCTTTTTTTTTCTATATAAGGAGGTATATTTTCAAAATGAGTAGATGACTTAAGCCAAGAAGAATGCTTACCTGAGAGCCATGGAAAGAAGTGAGGGGTGTTATGTTCAATGAAATAGAAAACACATATGAAAAGAGAAGGTAGAAAATGGGAATAGTAGTTGCTTTTCTTGTCATTGTGACCAAATACTTGCCACAAGCAACTTAAGGGGGACTAGTTTATGGTTTCACAGGATTCATGCCATGGATTAGATCGTGTGAACTTAGGCAGAGCATTATGGTGGAGAGAGTGTGTCAGAGGAGTCTGTTTTCTTACAGCTGACAGGAAGCAGTTAGAGGAAGGCCTCATAGCAATATTTAAGGCTCCATGGACATGGCCTCTGTGACCTTCCTCCAAGTACATCCCAGCCCCATAGTTCCACAAACTGCAGGAGTCTGTTTAGACTTTGACTCCCTCAGCTGATTAAAACATGTCTTAGGTCAGGTCCTTTATGAATCTAATCCTTTTGAAAAGTATCCTCACAGATACATCATGGGCATGCTTTATTAATGTAAATACTTCCCAGTTAAGTGAAGATGACAATCAAGATTAGCCATCACAGATAGGGAGATGTTAGAAGAAGTCATAATTCTGGAAGAACTGATTTTGAAGATTTTATTAATTTTCATTTTCTAGAGATAATTAGAAAAAGTGAGAAACATTGAAGCATAATGGTTGTTAGGAGACTAGGACCTAATTAGGATGGTAGAAAACTGTAAGGTTTGGTGGTTTAACTTGATGCTTATCTAATAGGAGTGTTCGTTAAGTTCGAACTGATGGCTAGATTTACATAGTCCTTGTGTTCATTCCTTTTTACTATTTACTTGTGCCTTTTGTTACTGTTATTTCCTATTATCCTAAATACAAGAGAAAGTTTATAAACATGGACCAAAGGAACTGTGTTGCAATTTTTTTTTATAATTTATTTTTAAAATGGCAGTACATTTTTTAATGTAATTATTTTACAGCAGAGTGGTGTGCCAGAGTATATCTGCGGAGGTCAGAGGTCAACGTGCAGGAGTCAGCTCTTTCCTTCTACCATGCGGTTTTTGGGGATTGAACTCAGGTTCTTAGGCTCATCAGCAGATGCCTTTACTCTCTGAGCTACTTCTGATCTTTCTTTCTCTCCTCTTCCATTAGGACTGTGACATGTTCTCATCTTTTTCCAGAATCACAACTCTGGATTGACATATCTGTAGTTCCTTTAGAAAGCCCTGTAACGTCTCTTCTTTACCTGGTCTTTATTGTCCTGTATCCCATCTATTTTGTTTA
The DNA here is from genome assembly GCA_907164525.1 of Lophiomys imhausi. NCBI lineage: Eukaryota > Metazoa > Chordata > Mammalia > Rodentia > Muridae > Lophiomys > Lophiomys imhausi. The sequence continues at coordinate 1,049,327 of CAJQZJ010033237.1, read as the reverse complement.
GGTAAATAGTTTTACTTGGGACATGAAATAGAGCCCTAAGAATAATGAAATAAAAACAAGACATTGAATCCAGCTATTCCTAAAGACCAAAGAATCGCCATTATGAATGTTACCTAATTATTTGGTTTGCCAATACAAATTGTAGAAGAAAAAAATATCACCAGGATAAAAAAACCATTTGCTGTCACTTTAAGTTAAATATATCTGTATGTGTTAACCTAATTATCTTAGTCTCATTCCCAGCATAGGATATTTGAAATTTGTTATTCCTGTTCTGAGATCTTTATTCTTTTCACTTCCTTGACTACACTATAGGTTATCTATAATTAATCACAATTACTCTTTATGATAAAGATGTTTTGCTTTTTTTTTCAGCAGTTTTGATTTCAATATAATAACAGTTTAAAACAATGCAACTATTTTTTTTGTACTCTTGCTCCGTTGAATTTTATTGTAATCAAATGACATTTTCACTATTACAGTACACTTCTACCTTTCTACATTCATGCCATTTTACCTATTATTATCTTTCCTTATTTTCTTTTCTTTTTTTTTTCCTTTATTTTTTATTTCTTCAAGTTACATCTCAATCGCAGTCCCCTCCCTATTCCCCCTCCAGTCTCAACCCCCCATCCTCTTCCCTTTTTTTTTCTTTTAAGTTTAAGGTATATCTTATTTCCCCCTACAGTTTCCCCTTTCAGTCCAACATATGGCTCTTTCTCTTATAATAACAAATACAATACAGTACAACAGAGGTAATTAGGCCACAGTTATGAGGGTTATATGGCTTAACGTACATTCCCAATGACCAGTCCATATGTATTTGGTACCTGACTTTAACATTCTACTATCTAAACATCTCCATGAGTTTAAAGGTCTGTATCTGACTCAACATTCATACTAACTTGCAACACAATTTTAAAAGTATCGTCTTAGATCTATAACACTCTCTTGACTCCTAAACAACTCAAAATTAAATTATGAGACTCTAGCTATCTGTTCTTCAACCACCTCAGAGACCTGAGAGGGATAAATATATCTGATTTTATAGGAAGAACAGGGCCTGCAGCTTCCCAAACTAAGAAATGACATACCTGTGGCTGCCTGGACAGTTCCCATTTTCTCTCCATACATTACAGCATCAATCATCAGTCATTTGGCCCCGTTTCTCTGACAGACATTGATTGTAGAGCAGGAGTTATGAAGGACTTGCTTAGCCTGGCAGAGCTAGGCTGTCGACTTACCTGCTTCCAGGTTTTGTCCTTTTTGGACAGCATACTGTCTACAGTTGGGGCAAGGGGCTTTTCCTACCAAGAGATAGGCTTGCGACTAATTCAATCATCTCCCACTGGAGATTCTTCGATGCTTATCTTCTACTTGGAGGAGAATAGGGGGTGCTGTCAGGAGTTGATATGTCTTGATATAAAAAAATCTAAAGTTACGAAAACATCTTTGAATGCCATATTCTGCAGATCTCTTGAGGTTTTTGAAGAGGCCCTATCTATCTCTTTTTTTTTTAAATACTTTATTTTTTTTTCTTCAAGTTACATCTCAGTAACAAACCCCTCCCTATTCCCCCTTCCTATCCCGCCCTTCCACCCTCTTCCCCCCAGAAGTTTCCCCTTTCAGTCCAACAGATGGTTCCTTCTCTTATAACAGTAAGTATTATACAAAACAATAGATATAAATATGCCACATTTATGAGAGTTAAATGGCCCAGTATACCTTCCCAATGTCCAGTTTATACATATTTGGCCCCTGACTTTAACATTATACTATCTAACCAACTCCATGAGTTTAAAGGTCTATATGTGACTCAACATTCATACTATCTTGCAACACACTTTTAAGAATATCTTCTTAGATCTATAACACCCTCTTGATTCCTAAACAATTCAAAATTTAACTATGAGACTCTAGCTGTCTATTCTTCAACCACCTCAGAGACCTGAGAGGGATAAATATATTTGCTTATATAGGAAGTGCAGGGCCTGCAGCTTCCAAAACTAAGAAAGAACATACCAATGACTGCCTGGACAGTTCCCATTTTCTCTCCATACATTCCAGCATCAATCTTCAGCCTTTGGGTCCTGTTTCTCTGACAGACATTTGTTGTAGAGCAGGGATTATGAAGGACTTACCTACCCTGTCTTGGCAGAGTTAGGCTGTCGACTTCCCTGCTACCAAGTTTTGTCCTTTTTGGACAGCAGTCTGTCTGCAGTTGGTGCAAGGGGTTTTTTCATGCCAAGAGAAAGGATTGCCACTAATTCAACCATCTTACAGTGGAGGTTCTTCGATGCTTATCTTCTACTTGGAGTAGAATAGGGGGTGCTGTCAGGCGCTGATATGTCTCGATATAAAAAAAAATCTTGATTTAAGATAACATCTTTGAATGACATATTCTGCAGATCTCTTGGGGTTTTTGAAGATGCCCTATTCATCTCTTGTATTTAGATAAGCAAATGTTGCTTGTCTCTTAGCAACTTGATTACTGGGTAGTTTAGAGAATATCTGTGATAGACTGTCATAGTAGCTAACAAAGTGACATGTTTGCATGACTAGGAGTTTGTTTTAACTATCCTAGACCGTTTTAGACGGTTGGTATCAAGAGGTCAGAGCTTCACATTTTATTTTTAAGTATCTCTAGGTATGATACCATTAGGAAGCGTTACCTTTAAATTTGTATCAATATACAAAGATCTATTCAATTGCTGTTAAATATACTCTTAATTATGTATCAATATACCAAGATCAATGCCTATGTAGCCCAATATAATCTTAATATTACGTCTATATGCAAGGGTCAATACCATTGTGGCCAACTATAATCTTAATTTTGTATCAATATACAAAGATCAATACCGATGTAATCCAATACAATCTTATTTTTGCACAATAAACAATGGTCAATACCACTTTAGCCAAATAAACTACTAATTTTGTATCAACATACAAAGGTATAAGGGCATATTCAATAATCTGCCCCTTCTTCTTGGACCTTCCTGTGCCATGTCTATATCTCATTTTTCTCAAGCCCATGCACTCCTACATAGGAGAGGAAGAAGGATACAGAAAAGGAAAAGTAGGAATTCCCTGGGGCTAACCTCCAAAACCCATTAAGACAGGACCATTTATCAGCTTGTAGTCTCTTCCCCTACATAACAGAGTTTTCAGTTATCCTTCAAATAACCTAAAAGAAGGGCAGAGAAACACCTTCCCCATCCACTGGGCATGGGACGTCGCTCTCTTAAAGTGACTTCCTGCTGATTTGGGTCGTAGTAGACCTGTTTGGGGCCCGAACCCAAATGGGAAAAATGATTAAAAATGTTAGTACACTCCTTTTATGTTCAGTCCTTCTGTTCTCAGCTGTTTAGATGACCTAAGGGGTTTGTAGGCAGAAGCTGATCTTGCAGGCTTCACTGAGGTTCCTGCCGGGGCATTGTGTACAGCTGAGCGGTCCCAGCGACATTGGATTGCTGTGGTTGTTGCAGGTCCCTGATGGAGACAGCTATTGAGGAAGTCTGCCAGGCAGAATCAACTGGGTCACTCGTCCTCCTTGGCGCCTGATTCTGCTCTCGGCTGAGGATTCCGCTGTCCAGCCGTCCGCGGTCTCCCCGAATGGACGCTTCGATTCCCCTTGGAACCATAAGAACAGAGCCCTGCCCCAATCCCAACCCTAGGACAATTGCCCTCTTTTTTTTTTTTTTTCTGGGGGGGGATGGGGGGGGCTAGGTAGTACTTCTCCTGAAGCAAATTTGGCCTTCTGACAACATACAAAGCGTTGTCTTTCAATCCGGGTTAAAGAAGAAATCATTCTGTGACCTTGGAGCTAAACCAGCTCTAGTGTATATATTTTGAGATCCCAAAGGACAATCTGCCTGCATCGAGAAGGCCTTTTGTAAGTAGCCTCCAAACCTAGGTCCCTCCAAATCCCATGTGTGTGTCTCTGAACTCTAATTATTGGGATCAGGGACCTGTGTTTCCCATCTGAAGGGATCAAAGATGTGTTCCACCACTCCTGGATCGAAGTCTTTCTCTATTTAGAGTTTGCCCTGCATCAGGCTGACCCTGAGCTCCGGGATCTGCCCGTTTCTGTCTCCAGTGTGCTGGGAGCTGGGACCAAGGGTGTACTCTTCTTGAATGGTGGGACCAAGAGTATGCACCCTCACCACCCCGCTCTGTATGACTCCAGAATACATAAGACCACCAACTCTACGGTCCTTCCCCCCCCTCCCCGTCTCTGCTGAAGTCAAAGGCATGGGCCAATACCACAATTCTCTTGTATTTTACCTTAGCTCCACGTCTTCTCTACACCTGGAGGTCTGCAAAACCAGGCCGAATGGCTGTATCCTCTATTCCATTCACAGTGTTTCAGCCCTGCCCCCTGCATTTTTTTTTTTTAGTTAATAAATTTGTTTGTTGCTTCAGGTTACATCCTTATCATATTGTCCTCTTTTCCCGCTTCTCAGCCCCACCCTCCCATGCTCTACCCCCTGACCCTTCTGTCTTGTTCCTCTGGGGTGGAGTGTCCCTGCCTAACATTCTCTCACCACAGATCAGGAGTCATATGAGGGCCAAGAGCCTCTTCATTCACCGGGGGCCTACGAGGCAGTACTGCCAGTGAATGGTGTCTCATTGCTACTGGGGGAATACTAAAAAAAAGACCAACAAACACACAAACCCACAAAAACAAAGAATATCAACAAAAAAAGAGAGGAAAAAGAGAAGGGAAAAGGATAAAGAAAAAAGAAAAAAAGAAGGAAAAAGAAAAAGATAAAAAAAAATTATGTCCTTGTTCCTTTTGGTGTGTTGGTTGTAGTACAGATATCCTGTACGATATAGTTAAAATCCTACTATAAGTGAATAGATGCCATGTGCATCCTTCTGAGACTGGGTTAGCTCACTCAGGATGAGCTCCTCTAGATCCATCCATTTGGTTGCAAATTGCATGATTTCATTGTTTCTGATAGCTGAGTAATATTCCATTGTATAGATGTACCACAATTTTTTAATCCATTCTTCAGTTGAGGGACATCTGGGTTGTTTCCAATTTCTAGCTATTACAAATAAGGCTGCTATGAACATAGATGAGGAGACTTCCCTATGTCTCCGTGAGAGGTCCTTTGGGTGTATACCCAGAAGTGCTATGGCTGGGTCCTGAGGCAAGGTTATTCCTAGATTTCTAAGATATCGCCAGACAGACCTCCATAGTGGTTGCACAAGCCTGCACTCCCACCAGCAATGGAGTAGGGTTCCCCTTTCTCCACACCCTCGCCAACATGCACTATCATTTGAGCTCTTTATCTTAGCCATTCTAACAGGTGTTAGGTGGAATCTCAGGGTCGTCTTGAGTTGCATTTCTCTGATGATTAAGGATGTTGAACATTTCTTCAGGTGTCTCTCAGCCCTTAGGGATTCCTCCTTTGTGAATTCTCTGTTTAGCTCCATCTCCCATTTTTTGATTGGATTATTTGGTTTCTTGGCATTTAGTTTCTTGAGTTCTTTGTAGATTTTAGATAATAGCCCTCTATCAGATGTGGGGTTGGTGAAGATTTTCTCCCAGTGTGTTGGATGCCGTTTTGTTCGAATGATAGTGTCCTTTGCCTTACACAAGCTTTTCAGTTTCATGAGGTCCCATTTATTGATTGTTGATCTCAGGTCCTGAGCTGTTGGTGTTCTGTTCAGGAAGTTGTCACCTGTGCCAATGAGTTCGAGGGTTTCTCCTACTTTTTCTTCTAGTATCTTTAGTGTGGCTGGCCTTATGTTAAGGTCTTTGATCTACTTGGAATTAAGTTTTGTACAAGGTGATAGGTATGGGTCTAATTTCATTCTTTTGCAAGTGGACATCCAGTTGGACCAGCACCATTTGTTGAAGATGCTGTCCTTCTTCCATTGTGCGTTTTTGGCTTCTTTGTCAAAGATTAGTTGGCCATAGGTGTGTGGATCCATGTTTGGGTCTTCAATTCGATTCCATTGATCCACTGGTCTGTTTCTATACCAGTACCATGCTGTTTTTATTACTGTTGCTCTGTAGTACAGCTTGAAATCTGGGATGGTGATACCTCCAGATGTTTTTTCATTGGACAGGATTTATATAGCTATTCTGGGCTTTTTGTTGTTCCATATGAAGTTGAGAATAGCTTTTTCCAGGTCTATAAAGAATTGTGTTGGTATTTTGATAGGAATTGCATTAAATCTATATATTGCTTTTGGTAGGATAGCCATTTTTATTATGTTGATCTTACCTATCCATGAGCATGGGAGATCTTTCCATCTTCTAAAGGCCTCTTCCATTTCTTTCTTCAGGGGCTTGAAGTTCTTGTTATATAGGTCCTTTACTTGCTTGGTTAGAGTTACCCCCAGGTATTTTATGTTGTTTGTGGCTATTGTGAAGGGGGTTGTTTCCCTTATTTCTTTCTCGGTATACTTGTTTGTTGTATAAAGAAGAGCTTCTGATTTTTTTGAGTTAATTTTGTATCCAGCCACCTTGCTGAAGTTGTTTATCAGCTGTAAGAGTTCTTTGGTGGAGTTTTTGGGGTCGCTTATGTATACGAACATATCATCTGCGAATAGGGATAATTTGACTTCTTCATTTCCAATTTTTATCCCTTTGATCTCCTTTAGTTGTCTTATTGCTCTAGCAAGGACTTCAAGTACTATATTGAAGAGATATGGTGAAAGTGGACATCCTTGTCTTGTCCCTGAGTTTAGAGGAAATGCTTCAAGCTTCTCTCCATTTAATTTGATGTTGGCTACTGGCTTGCTGTATATTGCCTTTATTATTTCCAGGTATGGTCCTTGTATGCCCGTTCTCTCCAGAACTTTTAGCATGAAGGGGTGTTGGATTTTGTCAAGTGCTTTTTCTGCATCTAGCGAGATTTATCATGTGGTTTTTTTCTTTCAGCTTGTTTATGTGGTGAATTACATTGATAGACTTTCGTATATTGAACCATCCCTGCATTCCAGGGATGAAGCCTACTTGATCATGGTGTATGATACTTTTGATGTGTTCTTGAATTCGGTTTGCTAGTATTTTATTAAGTATTTTTGCATCTATGTTCATGAGGGAGATTGGTGTGAAGTTCTCTTTCTTTGTTGGGTCTTTGTGTGGTTTAGCAATCAGAATGACAGTGGCCTCATAGAATGAGTTTGGCAGTGATCTTTCTGTTTCTATGTGGTGGAAGAGTTTGAAAAGTAATGGTGTTAGTTCCTCTTTGAAGTTCTGGTAGAGTTCCGTGCTAGAGCCATCTGGCCCTGGGCTTTTTTTGGTTGGGAGATTATTAATGACTATTTCTATTTCCTTGGGTGTTATTGGGCTGTTTAAGCTGTTAATCTGATTTTGATTTAGTTTTGGTAGGTGGAATTTATCGAGGAAATTGTCCATTTCACTTAGGTTTTCAAATTTAGTGGAATATAGGTTTTTAAAGTAATGCCCGAATATTTTCTAGATCTCCTCAATGTCTGTTGTTATTTCTCCCTTTTAATTTCTGATTTTGTTGATTTGTGTTCTTTCCCTTTGCCTTTTAGTTAATTTGGCTAGGGGTCTGTCTATTTTGTTGATTTTCTCAAAGAACCAACTCTTGGTTTCATTGATTCTTTGTATAGTTCTTTTTGATTCTAAGTTGTTGATTTCAGCCCTAAGTTTGATGATTTCCTGTCTTCTGCTCTTCTTGGGAGGGTTTGTTTCTTTTTTTTCCAATTCACCCAGCTTAGCTGTTAGTTCACTAATATGAGCTGTCACAATTTTCTTTTTGAAAGCACTTAGTGCTATGAACTTTCCTCTTAGCACAGCTTTCAATGTATCCCATAGGTTTGGGTATGTTGTGTCTTCATTGTCGTTGGATTTTAAGAAGTCTTTGATTTCCTTCCTTATTTCTTCCCTGACCCAGTGGTCATCCAGTAAGGAGCTGTTCAATTTCCATGTGTGTGTAGGCTTTCTGTTGATTCTTTTGCTGTTGAAGACCAGCTTTATTCCGTGGTGGTCTGGTAAGATACAAGGTGTTATTTCAATTTTCTTTTATCTATTGAGACTATCCTTGTGACCAATTATGTGGTCGATTTTGGAGAAGGTTTCGTGGGGTGCTGAGAAAAAGGTGTATTCCTTTGTGTTTGGGTGAAACGTTCTGTAGATATTTGTTAGATCCATTTGTTTCATGATCTCTGTTTGTCTTCTGTCTTGATGATCTGTCCTTTGTTGTGAGTGGGGTGTTGAAGTCTCCCACTACTAATGTGTTGTGATCGACATGCGCTTTAAGTTTTAGAAGTGTTTCTTTTACGAAATTAGGTGCCTTTGTATTTGGGGCATAGATGTTCAGTATTGAAATTTCCTCTTGATGAATATTCCCTTTAATGAGTATATAGTGCCCTTCTTTGTCTTTCTTCATTAACTTCAGTTGGAAGTCTGTTTTGTTTGATATTAGGATGGCTACTCCAGCTTGCTTCCTGGGTCCATTTGCTTGGAAAATCTTTTCCCAGCCCTTTCCTCTGAGGCAGTGTCTATCTTTGGTAGTTAGATGTGTCTCTTGTATACAGCATAAGGAAGGGTCTTACTTGCGGATCCACTCTGTAAACCTATGTCTTTTTATTGGGGAGTTGAGTCCATTGATGTTGATGGATATTAGTGACCTGGGGTTGTTATTTCCAGTTGTTTGGTATAGGTGGGGGTCCTGTGCCTCTTTTTGTTTAGTTGCTGAGGGGTTTTCTATTCCCTTTGTTTTCTTGGGTGGAGTTTTCTTCTCTGGGTTGGGATTTTCCTTCTAGGATTTTCTGTAGGGCTGGGTTTGTGGGTAGATATTGTTTAAATTTGATTTTGTCATGGAATATCTTGTTTTCTCCATCTATGTTGATAGAGAGTTTTGCTGGGTAAAGTAGTCTGGCTGGGCACCTATGATCTCTCAGGACTTGTAGTATATCTGACCAGGCCCTTCTAGCTTTTAACGTTTCTGGGGAGAAGTCAGGTGTAATTCTGATGGGTCTGCCATTGTATGTGACTTGACCTTTTTCTCTTACAGCTTTTAATATTCTTTCTTTGTTCTGTACATTTGGAGTTTCAATTATTATGTGGCGAGAGGACTTTCTTTTCTGGTCTAATCTGTTTGGTGTTCTGTAAGCCTCTTGGATTTTTATTGGCATCTCTTTTTTCAGGTTTGGGAAGTTTTCCTCTATGATTTTGTTGAAGATATTTCCTGGACCTTGGAGTCGGGAGTCCTCTCTTTCCTCTATACCTATAATTCTTGGGTTCCGTCTTTTCATTGAGTCCTTGATTTCTTGGATGTTGTGGGTGAGAGATTTTTTAGCCTTCTCATTTTCTTTGGATGTTGTGCTGATTTCTTCCACTGAATCTTCCATGCCTGAGATCCTGTCTTCCATCTCTTGCATCGTATTGTTGATACTCACATCCGTAGTTCCTGTTCTCTTCCCTTGGTTCTCCACTTCCTCTTTTAACTCTGACTGTGTTTTCTTTATTGTTTCTATTTCTATTTTCATGTCTTGTATGGTTTTGTTCGTTTTGTACATTTCCTTCTCCAGCTTGCTTGTTTTTGTATGAAAATCTTTCATGGCTTTTTCCTTTTCCTGTTCAAGCTCTGTCACCTTGGCTTGGAGCTCTTTAATGGTGTTGTTCCTTGTTTTGATTTGTAGAATTGTGGCTTCTTTGAATTCCTTCATCGATTTAAGTTCTTCTTGCAGGGAACTCTATCACTTTCCATAATGCAGAATTGTCAATGTTTTCATGTGTTTCTGTTGGTGTGTGGTCATCCGAATTGGATGAGCTAGGATGATTCTGCTTTGTTGGAGTCATAATTCCTTGATTTCTATTTTTTTTTTGACCTTTCGCCATTGGATGCATTTAGCTGTCTGTTTTCTGTGCTTGGAACCACAGTGGATGATTTGGTGCAAGGGACGAGTTACTTGGCTATCTGTCGTTGCTTACAGTGGGATTTCAGGGTCACTGTGGTTTTAATTGCCGGAGGCACTGTGAGCTGGTGCAGCCTATTCCCAGGTTGTGAGTAATGGACCAGGATTGTTTCACTGCTCCCAATTCAGACTTCCCTATTTTGCACTCTGAGTTATCAGCCTGTAATGGTTCTGATGGTATGGGCCTGTTTGCCCAGGCACAAATTCTGTGGGCTTTGTTTGTCGTCAAGGAGGCTGACAGGGTCTGGCTCCACACCTAATATGTCTGGATTTTCCAGGATACAGCTATGGTCCCGATTTCTGGTTTCTCTCTAGGCTTCTCGCCACACGGCTGGACTCTGTGCCTGATTCCCTTCCTGTCTGTGCCGCCACGGGTCCCGTGGGTACCCCAAGCCCCGGATCCTCCGGCTGCCTGAGTGGACCTCTGTTCCCAGCAGCTCAGCCTTGAGTGCACGGATCATTGGCCCCGCCCACGCCTGTCTCTCTCCCCAGATGACCTGCTATGGGTTCGCCGGGATTTGGCCCTGCCAGCCGTGCTCCCTCCCCAGCTGCGCTACCGTGAGTGTGTGGGATTCAGCCCCTCCCGCCCGCCTTTGTGTTCCCAGCTTCCCGCGCTCTCTTGGAACCTCCCGCCCTCCACTTCACGAGCGGCTGCGGACCACCCGCTGAGCCCCCTGTTTGTTCCTTGCTAAGCCTTCCACTATCTCGCAAAGTTTTTTAAGTGGGTATAAGTTCAACCTGATGTGTGGGGAGCCCAATAGGCCAGCGATCTATGGCCAAGTGGACCCTGATTCTGCCTGCTGTAAGTTGGGATCGATCTTACCAGGCCCCTCTCCAAATGGGAGTTCCCGAATCCCGGGTTTAGTGGCTTCCTTGTCTGTGAGAGATGGGGAGAGCCTTGCCCTGGGACTTTTAACAGTCCCTTGGGAGCTGTGAGTGTTGGGGGGGGGGGGTTCTAGCCCCCCCGGTTTTTGCACAGTGCCCAATAACTCTGTGTTTTTTTATGGCTCTTTTTTCCCCCGTGTTCAACATGCGTCAGTGTAGGTCGCCGCCATCTTGGCCCGCCTCCCCTATCTGCCTCTTATATTAGGGTAAGCAGATGTTGCTTGTCTCTTGCCAGTTTATTTCTGATTAGCTTAGAAAGTAACTATAATAGGCTGTAATAGTACCTGACTGAATGACCGGCTTGCATAACCATTAGTTTGCATTTCTTAATTATCCTAAGCAGTTTATGACAATTAGTAGTAAAAGACCGAAACATCACATTTCATTTTTTTTCTTTACCTCCTAACCCTTCCATCCCATTTCTCTGGTGTCGGATGTCCTTATATAACAGTCCCTCATCTCAGTTGAGAGGTCGTATGAGGGCCAAGAGCCTCTTCATTCATTGGGGATCTACGAAGCAATACCATCAGTGAAAAGTGTCTCATTGCCGGGGAGAGAGAACTACTAAACAAACAAACCAATAAGCATACAATAGATAAAAAAGACTAAAAAAAATAGAAAAAAATATAACTAATATATAAAAAATAAATAAAGAATAAAAATTAAAAATAAGAAGTCTATGTCCAAGTTCCCTTTGGTGTGTTAGTTGTAGTATTGATACCTTCTACTATATAGCTAAAATGCTGCTATAAGTGAATAGATGCCATTTGTGTCCTTCTGAGTCTGGGTTAGTTCACTCAGGATGAGCTTTTCTAGTTCCATCCATTTGGCTGCAAATTGCATAATTTCATTGTTCCTGATAGCTGAATAATATTCCATTGTATAGATGTACCACAGTTTTTTGACCCATTCTTCGGTTGAGGGATATCTGGGTTTTTTCCAATTTCTAGCTATTACAAATAAGGCTGCTATAAACATAGATGAGGAAACTTCCTTATGATTCCGTGAAGAGGCAATTGTATGTATACCCAAAAGTGGTATGGCTGGTTCCTGAGGCAGAGCCTATTCCAAGTTTTTTAAGATATCGCCAGACTGACCTCCATAGTGGTTGCACAAGCCTGCATTCCCACCAGCAATGGAGTAGGGTACCCTTTTCTCCACACCCTCGCCAACATGTGCTGTCATTTGAGTTGATGATCTTAGCCATTCTGACAGGTGTGAAATGGAATCTCAGAGTCTTCTTGGGTTGCATTTCTCTGATGATTAGGGATGTTGAGCATTTCTTCAAGTGTCTCTCAGCCGTTAGGGATTCCTCCTTTGTGAATTCTCTATTTAGCTCTGTCCCCCATTTTTTGATTGGATTATTTGGTTTCTTGGCATTTAATTTCTTGAGTTCTTTGTAGATTTTGGATATTAGCTCTCTGTCAGATGTGGGTTGGTGAAGATTTTCTCCCAGTCTGTAGGCTGACATTTTGTTCGAATGACAGTGTCCTTTGCCTTACAGAAGCTTTTCAGTTTCATGAGGTCCCATTTATTGATTGTTGATCTCAAGTCCTGAGCTGTTGGTGTTCTCTTCAGGAAGTTGTCGCCTGTGCCAAATAGTTCGAGGGTTTCTCCCCCTTTTTCTTCTAGTAGATTTAATGTGACCGGCCTTATGTTAAGGTCTTTGATCCACTTGGACTTAAGTTTTGTACAAGGTGATAAGTATGGGTCTAACTTCATTCTTTTACAAATGGACATCCAGTTGGACCAGCACCATTTGTTGAAGATGCTGTCCTTTTTCCATTGTGCCGTTTTGGCTTCTTTGTCAAAAATTAGGTGGCCATAAGTGTGTGGGTCTATTTCTGGATCTTCAGTTCGATTCCATTGATCTACTGGTCTGTGTCTATACCAATACCATGCTGTTTTTATAACTATTGCTCTGTAGTGCAGCTTGAAATCTGGGATGGTAATACCTCCAGATGTTTTTTTATTGTACGGGATTGATTTAGCTATTCTGGGCTTTTTGTTGTTCCATAAGAAATTGAGGCTAGCTCTTTCCAAGTCTATAAAAAATTGTGTTGGTATTTTGATAGGAATTGCATTGAATCTATATATTGCTTTTGGTAGGATGGCCATTTTTATTATGTTGATCCTACCTATCCATGAGCATGGAAAATCTTTCCATCTTCTAAAGGCCTCTTCCATTTCTTTCTTCAAGGGCTTGAAGTTCTTGTTGTACAGGTCCTTTACTTGCTTGGTTAGAGTTACCCCCAGGTATTTTATGTTGTTTGTGGCTATTGTGAAGGGGGTTGTTTCCCTTATTTCTTCCTCAGCCCATTTGTTTGTTGTATAAAGAAGGGCTTCTGATTTTTTTGAGTTAATTTTGTATCCAGCCACTTTGCTGAAGGTGTTTATCAGCTGTAAGAGTTCTCTTGTGGAATTTTTGGGTTCGCTTATGTATACTATCATATCATCTGCAAATGGTGATAATTTGACTTCTTCGTTTCCGATGTTTATCCCCTTGATCTCCTTTAGTTGTCTTATTGCTCTAGCAAGAACTTCAAGGACTATATTGAAGAGATATGGTGAAAGTGGACATCCTTGTCTTGTCTCTGAGTTTAGAGGAAAAAATTCAAGTTTCTCTCCATTTATTTTGATGTTGGCCACTGGCCTGCTGTATATTGCCTTTATTATTTCTAGGTACGGCCCTTGTATGCCCGTTCTCTCCAGAACTTTTAGCATGAAAGGGTGTTGGATTTTGTCAAATGCTTTTTCTGCATCTAGCGAGATTTATCATGTGGTTTTTTCTTTCATCTTGTTTATATGGTGAATGACGTTGATAGACTTTCGTATGTTGAACCATCCCTGCATCCCTGGGATGAAGCCTACTTGATCATGGTGTATGATACTTTGATGTGTTCTTGAATTCGGTTTGCCAGTATTTTATTAAGTATTTTTGCATCTATGTTCATGAGGGAGATTGGTCTGAAGTTCTCTTTCTTTGTTGGGTCTTTGTGTGGTTTAGGAATCAGGGTGATTGTGGCCTCATAGAATGAGTTTGGCAATGTTCTTTCAGATTCTATTTTGTGAAAGAGTTTGAAAAGTATTGGTGTTAGCTCCTCTTTGAAGGTCCGGTAGAATTCCGTGCTAAAGCCATCTGGCCCTGGGTTTTTTTTGGTTGGGAGATTTTTAATGACTGTTTCTATTTCCTTATGGGTTATAGGGCTGTTTAATCTCTTTATCTGATCTTGATTTAGCTTCGGTAGGTGGAATCTATCAAGAAAATTGTCCATTTCACTTAAGTTTTCAAATTTGGTGGAGTATATATATTTAAAGTAGGACCCAAATATTGTCTGGATTTCCTCAATGTCTCTTGTTATTTCTCCCTTTTCATTTCATTTTTGATTTGTGTTTTCTCTCTCTGTCTTAGTTAATTTGGCTAAGGGTCTGTCTATTTTGTTGATTTTCTCGAAGAACCAACTCTTGGTTTCATTGATTCTTTGTATAGTTCTTTTTGTTTCTAAGTTGTTGATTTCAGCCCTAAGTTTGATGATCTCCTGCCTTCTGCTCCTCTTGGTAGTGTTCGCTTCTTTTTTTTTCCAATTCACCCAGTTTAGCTGTTAATTCGCTAATATGAGCTGTTACAGTTTTCTTTTTGAAGGCACTTAGTGCTATGAACTTTCCTCGTAGCACAGCTTTCATTGTGTCCCATAGGTTTGGGTATGTTGTGTATTCATTTTCTTTGGATTTTAAGAAGTCTTTGATTTCCTTCTTTATTTCTTCCCTGACCCAGTGGTCCTCTAGTAAAGAGTTGTTCAATTTCCATGTGAGTGTAGACTTTCTGTTGATTCTTTTGCTATTGAAGTCCAGCTTTATTCCATGGTGGTCTGATAAGATACAAAGGGTTATTTCAATTTTCTTGTATCTGTTGAGGCTATCTTTGTGTCCAACTATATGGTCAGTTTTGGAGAAGGTTCCGTGAGGTGCTGAGAAGAAGGTGTAGTCTTTTGTGTTTGGGTGAAACGTTCTGTAGATATTTGTTAGGTCCATTTGGTTCATGATTTCTGTTAGACTCATTATTTCTCTGTTTGGCTTCTGTCTTGATGATCTGTCCATAGTTGTGAGTGGGGTGTTGAAGTCTCCCACTATTAAAGTGTTTGGATCAATGTGTGATTTAAGTTTTAGAAGCATTTCTTTTATAAATGTACGTGCCTTTGTATTTGGGGCATAGATGTTCAATATTGAGATGACCTCTTGGTGGATATTTCCTTTAATGAGTATGTAATGCCCTTCTCTGTCTTTTTTTATTAACTTCAATTGGAAGTCTATTTTGTTTGATATTAGGGTGGCTACTCCAGCTTGTTTCCTGGGTCCATTTGCTTGGAAAACCTTTTCCCAGCCATTTACTCTGAGGTAGTGTTTATCTTCAGTTGTGAGGTGTGTTTCTTGTATACAGCAAAAAGATGGGTCTTGTTTACGGATCCAGTCTGTAAGTCTGTTTCTTTTTATTGGCGAGTTTAGTCCATTGATGTTGATGGATATTAGTGACCAGGGGTTGTTATTTCCCATTATTTTGGTTTAGCTGGCTGTCTTGTGTTTCTCTTTTGTTTATTTGCTGTGGAGGTTTCTATTTCCTCTGTTTTCTTGGGTGTAGTTATCTTCTCTGGGTTGGAATTTTCCTTCTAGGATCTTCTGTAGAGCTGGGTTTGTGAGGAGATATTGTTTGAATTTGATTTTGTCAATGGAGTATCTTGTTTTCTCCATCTATGTTGATAGAGAGTTTTGCTGGATATAGTAATCTGGCTGGGCACCTGTGTTCTCTCAGGGCTTGTAGGACATCTTTCCAGGCCCTTCTAGCTTTTAAAGTTTCTGAGGAGAAGTCAGGTGTGATTCTGATGGGTCTGCCATTGTATGTGACTTGGCCTTTTTCTCTTACAGCTTTTAATATCCTTTCTTTGTTCTGTACATTTGGAGTTTCAATTATTATGTGGCGAGAGGAGTTTCTTTTCTGGTCTAATCTGTTTGGTGTTCTGTAAGCCTCTTGGATTTTTACTGGCATCTCTTTCTTTAGGTTTGGGAATTTTCTTCTATGATTTTGTTGAAGATATTTCCTGGACCATGGAGTCGGGAGTCTTCTCTTTCCTCGATGCCTATAATTCTTAGGTTCCGTCTTTTCATTGAGTCCTTGATTTCTTGGATGTTGTGGGTGAGAGATTTTTTAGCTTTCTCATTTTCTTTGGATGTTGTACTGATTTCTTCCATCGAATCTTCCATGCCTGAGATCCTGTCTTCCATCTCTTGCATTCTATTTTTCATACTCACATCCGTAGTTCCTGTTTTCTTCTCTTGATTCTCCATTTCCTCTTTTAACTCTGACTGTGTTTTCTTTATTGTTTCCATTTCTATTTTCATGTCTTCAATGGTAGTGTTCGTTTTGTACATTTCCTTCTCCAGTTTGCTTGTTTTTGTCTGGAGATCTTTCATTGCTTTATACTTTTCCTGTTCAAGCTGGGTCACCTTGGCTTGGAGCTCTTTAATGATGTTATTCGTTGTTTTGACTTGTAAGATTGTGGCTTCTTTGAATTCGTTCATAGTTTTAAGTTCTTCTTGAAGGGACTTTATCACTTTCCATGCTGTAGAATTGTCATCATTTTCATGTGTGTCAGTTGTGGTGAGGTGGTTCGGGCTGGACGGAATAGTGTTGTTTTCTTTTTTTGGAGACATTTTGCTCTTTTTTTTTTTTTTTTTTTTGTCTGGGGCCTCTGGCCATGTGGCATTTGCTGTCTTTTGGACTTGGGTCCAAAGGGGGCACTGTGGTGTAGGATTAGAGTTGCCTTACTCCACCCCTATAAGGTGAGTCATTTAGTCCCGCCTACCAGGTGGGGAACTAATTAATTCAGGTGATGGAGCTGTTTACAAGTAAGTTCTGATTCCCTGCTGGAAGGGCCTGTACTAGTACATAAGACCGATATACGACCGTTTCAAATATCTCACAGTTTGCCCGAGGTTGGTTCCTGTAGCGGGTAAGTCTGCAGTTCAGCTGCAGTAGCCTTGCTGCTCCTGCCGCTTGGAAACTGGCCAGTGATGTCACAGACTGCGATCTGTGGTCTGAAGGCACTTTGCAGGGGATCCCCCGCTCACTTCCAAGGGTAGCCACCTTTTGCTAGATAATTGGATAGTCTGTGTGAGACCTGGGAGTACCCAGCAGGGTGGAGATTATCTCTGTGTGGTTTCTGAATCTGCTGGCTGGGTATTAGGTTGGAACTTACCGGGGATTTCTCCTTTTGGGGGGATGGGTTATCCCGATTCCCGGGTCCAGAGCACAATGCAACGATTTGAGGAAGGAGAAATAGTATAAAAAGAAATATTATTTTAGGATTATTATATTTTAAACAGTTTTTAAACATATTTTAAACTTTTTAATTTTATATTCATTGGTGTTTTGCCTGCATGTCTGTGTGAGGGTATCAGAAGCTCTGGAACTGGAGTTACAGACAGGTTTGAGCTGGCATGTGGGTGCTGGGAATTGAACTCGGTCCTCTGGAATAGCACCCGGTGGTCTTAACCACTGAGCCATCTCTTCAGCCCATTTATAGAATTATTTCAAAGTAAAATATTTTATGTCTGTCTTTTCAGCTAATGAGACATTGGAGAATTAGGACATGGTACAATGAATGACAGCAATAGGTATACACTGAGTATTTCCTCCTCCTTTCTCAAGACAGGGTCTCCCTGGCAGGCCTGGAACTCCCTATGTTGACTAAGCTGGTCTCAGACTCAGAGATCTGCCTGATTCTGTTGCCTCCTGAGTGTTGAGATTAAGGATGTGCACCAGCATGTTCAGCCCCACTCTGTCAAAGCAATTAATTAATTAATTTTTAGACAAGGCTTCTATTTAGTCTACTGGCTTCAAACTCTTCAGTCTCTGGAGTTCTGGGATTATAGTTGTGTACTCCCATGTTCAGCAACTAATTACCTCTTGAATAAATGTTGAATTGGTTAGAACCATGGGACCTCAAAAGTTGAAAGGTTATTTTCTTCCTAATGAGTTAATTATCATCATAAAACACAGATTTTGCTTTGTTTAAAGTGGTCACAGAGCTGGAGATATCAGAAACTTGGAATAAAATTTTTTCTGAATATTTGTTTTTTTTTTTTTTTTGGTTTTTCGAGACAAGGTTTCTCTGTGTAGCCCTGGCTGTCCTGGACTCACTTTGTAGACCAGGCTGGCCTCGAACTCACAAAGATCCACCTGCCTCTGCCTCCCAAGTGCTGGGATTAAAGGCGTGCGCCACCACCGCCCGGCTTTTCTGAATATTTGTATCATGTAGAGATTTGTTAAATTTATCATCAGTGGCCAGTGCAAACCAGAGACCCATGGTATGTGAGTGGAATTTCTAATGAAACTCTTCTTTATCTCAGAATGTCTTATAAGTTCTTGGATTACTATTAATCTATAATTGATCCTTTTATGTGCAGTGTCATTTGTTAGGTACCTTTTTAAAGTATCAGCTGATCTAAAGATAATAATTAGTAATGTGCCTTATTCAGATAAGATGTAAATTTTATATTATAGAATTGACTAGTGGTCAAAGATAGGTATTGATTAGGAAACAGAAATTTCAAAAATAATTTCAAAAATGTACTGCAAATATTTTGTTTGAATAAATAAGGCAAGCCCAGACTTAGTTTCTCAGAAAGAAACCTTGTAGTGTTTAAAATCAGGTAACAAGACTCTAGTAAAGAATAATTCATGTATTTACTCCTTCATTTTCCCTTGTTGTGTAGACAAGTCTTTCTGTGTAGCAGAAGCTGACCTTGAACTTCTGATCCTCCTATAACTGCCTTCTAAGTGCTAAGGTTACAGGAATATTTCACTGTCCTTAGTGTTTTGTCTTCTTTAGCCATTGAGAATAGATGTCATTGTGACAGCATTGTTTGAGAAATGTATTCAGTATTATAAGCCATTGAGATTTCTCTAAAATGTAAGCAGACATATCATATAGGCTATGAAAGTACATGAAACTCAATGCAGCTTGTGTAGTTAGCACTAGAGAACCACACACAGTGTTTCTCCTAGTGTCTTGTAGGGTTTAGGGACTGAAGGTAAATTGTTAAGGGGCTTTAGTTGATTTTGTTATGTAATCAGGGCCTCCTTGTTGGCCTAATGTTACTATCTTTTGGAAATTGATATAAGATGTGAAAATTGGAAACGTGGGAAAACTATTTTAACATTTCACTTCAAGGGCTAGAAATGTTACTCAAGGGGTAAAGCATTTGCCTGGCATGCATGAGACTCTGGGTTTGATGCCTGCCACATCATATGTTCTTACATATTTTGTGAGAACAAAATATGTAAAACAACAACACTAAATAAACACACACAAAGCAAAAGCCCGTGCAGCTAGTTATGATGACACATGTCTATAATCCTGCATTTGGGAAGGCCGAATCAGGAGGATTATGAACCCAAGGCTGCCAGGAGTACTCTGAGATTGGGGCTAGTGTGAGATAAACAACCCCCCTAAAACAACACCAAAAATACTTCCTTCTCGTCTTCAAAAGAAAATATGAATTAGCCATTGTTAATGTTTTCTGAAACAAACCATTTCTCTTTCTTTGGATGGAAGCTGCTCATCACTTAGTATTTAAACTGTAGACTGGCTTGTATGTGTAGTTACTAGAAAATATGATCAGCATAGCACTTAGAGATCTAAGTTATGTTTGAATGACTATTTTAGTAATTTTCAGTTATTTGTATTTAATAATGTGCTTACAAGATGAAATATTGACTAAGTACCAAAAGCAACCTGGGAGGAAAATGTTTATTTGATTTTATACTTCCACCTCACATTATTAAGGAAAGCCAGGGTTGGAGCTTGAAGAGGGAACCTGGAGGCAGAAGCTGTTTACTGGCTTGCCCTCTTTGGCTTACTCAGTCTGCTTTCTTATACTTAAAAAACAAAACAAAAAAACTGAGCAAGTAAGGAGGAATAAGCCAGTAAGCAGTGTTGCTCTGCTTCAGTTCTTTTTTTTTTTTTTTTTTTGGTTTTTCGAGACAGGGTTTCTCTGAATATCTCAGGCTGTCCTGGACTCACTTTGTAGACCAGGCTGGCCTCGAACTCACAAAGATCCGCCTGCCTCTGCCTCCCAAGTGCTGGGATTAAAGGCGTGCGCCACCACCGCCCGGCTTCTGCTTCAGTTCTTGACTCCAGATTCTCTCTTGAGTTCCTTTAATAACAGACTGTGATGTGGAATATAAATGAAATAAATCCTCTCTCCCCAAGGCTGCTTTTTAGTCATGCCATTTCATCACATCAGTAGCAATCTAAAACAGCTTCCATGAGATTGCCTGTATACAAGTCTGTAGTGAGTATTTTCTTGATTAATAATGACTGAGGTGGAAGGGCCAAGCTCACTGGGAGCATGCCACTCTTGGGCAGGTGATGCTGTGCAGAGAAGGGAATGAAAAAACCCATGTCCTTAAAGCTACCATGGAAGTTGGACACATGCCAAGCAACCACAAATTGGGTAGGGGAGCTTTAGTAAAGTATAAGGAAATCTAAAGTATGAAAAAATCATATCTTTTTTTTTTTTTTTAAAGGTGAGATTCTTTTTTTTTTTTAACTTTTTTTTTTTATTTATTATGTATACAGTATTTGCTCTACATATATGCCCGGGCAGATCTCAATGTAGATGGCTGTGAGCCACCATGTGGTACCATGTGGTTGCTGGGAATTGAACTCAGGACCTTGGGAAGAATAGCCAGTGCTCTTAACCTCTGAGCCACCTCTCCAGCCCAAGTTATACCTTTCTAACTCAGGCCTCAGGAAAGGCAGACTAGTCAAACCTTATGGTACCTTATAGTGACTGCAAGGGGTGGGGAGCAGGAATTGAAAAGTATAGTTTATTTTAATTTATACTTTAATTTATTCCATTTATTCTCTATCTCTTTGGCATGGCTTGGATTGAGACTGCCATTGTAGGTGTGGTCCTTTGGCCAGGTGATTGATTTGGCTCAACTGGAATGTTAGGTCTCTACCTAGGCCAGAGATTCCCTTCTCTTGACCAGAAGGATTTTTTTCTGTTCTAACATTGTTAACTTCAAAAACAATACAATGAGATTAGAATTGAAGAGATAATCTAGGGACCGGGGATGAGACTGTCATAAGGACTGAGGGACTGATATAAGAAATTTTGATTGTGACCTTACAAGCTAGCTTTGATTATTTGGTACATGATGGAATACTATTTTATTTTACTTTTGGTTTGGAACAAATTTTGTATCTTCTGAAAGTAACTCATATTTGGAATGCTAGTTCTTAACTTAGAAGTAACCACAGATTTGTATACTTGGTTTAAGAGCACATGTGAAAAAGAACAAAGAAATATGAGCAAAGAACCAGTTATAGACCTGAGGATTCAGCCTAGTAGTAGAAACCTTACATGGCATGTGCCAGATCCCTGGGTTAGATCTGTTACTGACAAAATAAAAATTAAATCAATTGTAATTGTATATATAATTTGTGATAAGAATGACATGTAGATCCTTAATTGGGCATACATGGCTTTGTCATTTGCTGTTGTTTGAAGTGGATTTCATCTTGTCTTCTATCAGAGCAGTAAGTTTTATATTGGACTCTTCAAATAAAATTATTTTTAGGGCTTTTTGTCATCTGCTTCATACTTATCGCATTTGAAATGGTTTTATGACTGATTTACTCACCATCGGTGATTATGCTGTGGTTATGAAGACAGTTGCGTGATTTTTGCTTCAGTTGGCATGGCTCTGTACTTTATCTAGTTAAGTACTTCTGAGAATAAAAGGGAATGACAAGAATTACCTCAGAACAGGGGGGTAGGGAGGGGAAAAAAAAGAATTACCTCAGAACAACAAATATAAATTAAGATGGGGATTCTGGTAAATCAAGATATGCATTTACCTGATTAGGGTGTATTGATAGCAAGTAACAGAAGACACAACTCAGCTTACTGTACAATTTAGTGAGAAATCTGCCTTTTATTTTATCTGTTTCCTAGACTGCCTAATGAGGTCAGCTTTCCTTGTAGTTGTAAGGCCATGTGAACAATCTGAGATATATCCTGCTTTGTTTATGATCAGCAGAACAAGGATCTTACTTTCTCTACAAATAGAATGGATCTTGAGCATTGTCTAAACTAATGCCAGTGTAAAGGGGAAAATTCTGTGCTGTTAGTCATAGACGTGAGATATCTGGGTATCACTTCAAATGGGAGGATAGAATTACAGGATTCTCTTAGGCTAGTCGGAGTTCCATTAAGGAAACTAGTTGTAAGATCAGCTTTTCTAGGAAAGTAGTGCTGCTTAGCACAGGGGAAAGAACTGGGGAGCAACACACTGTTCTCTACAGAGTCTAGTATGGTTGCTTATTTGCATTTTCCCCTAGGCATTTATTAATGAGTTTCTCGAAATGCCTAGAATATTGTGTTTTTCTTTGAGTGAGAATATGTAGTATAAAATCACTTACCTGGGGCCTGGAGAGATGGCTCAGCAGTTAAGAGCACTGGCTGCTCTTCCAAAGGACCTGGGTTCAAATCCCATCACCTACATGGCAATTCACAGTTATCTGTAATTGCCAGGTGAGTGCTGCACGCCTTTAATCCCAGCACTCAGGAGGCAGAGGCAGGCAGTTCTCTGTGAGTTCAAGGCCAGCCTGGTCTACAAAGTGAGTCCAGGACAGCCAAGGATGCACAGAGAAACCCTGTCTCATCTCGAAAAATCAAAGGGGGGGGGCGGCGACTTACCTGTCTTGGTAGGTTGGCTCATGAGTACACCAAGACAGATTACTGGGAAGCAAGGCATTTCTTAGACAGGTTACTAATGCCATGGGTAGAGGGGCAACAGAATGGTGGAAGCTTTGAATGAGTTCAGGCCATAGCACCAGAGACAGTGTGGTGGGATCTCTGAAGAGACTCAGAGTCCATTTGGCAGAAGAGGGAGATTCTTACACCTTCTGAGAATGGGGAGGTGCAGCTGCAGCCAGGTTCTCAGATTCCCTGGCAGGAGACAGGGAAGGGGGATGGAACAGGCTATGGCATCCCTTTGATGTAAACTCATTTCTCAGATAAGAGATCCTGGAAATGGCAAGTCTGCTTGCTCTAAACTCTAGATGATGTTTCTAGGAGGGTACCTATGAGTACTTGTGAGATTCTTACAGTAAAAGGAGAGAAAAAGAAAACATGCTATGTTTTCTTTTCTTTTTTTCCATACTATATAATATTTTAATATAATTTTTTATTTCCTCATATTCTCTCACACAAATATTGATTCCTCCTTTCCCCACAATGACTAATTTCCTCAAGTAACTATAATAATAGTAATCATTTTTAAAAAGTGGTGTGGGTGTAGGGGTTGTCAGAAGGCAACTTTCCAGAATTGGTGTTCTCCTTCCACCATGGGTTCCTGACCTTGAACCCAGACCATTAGAATTATGCAACATAACTGCCTGAGCCATCTTGCTGGCCTTGAATAATTATTGATCTTATTTTTTTCCTCACAGACTAATAGGGATGCCAAAGGAAAAATATGATCCTCCAGATCCTCGCAGAATTTATACCATCATGTCAGCAGAGGAGGTAGCCAATGGGAAAAAGTCTTACTGGGCAGAATTAGAAATCTCGGGTGAGTGGAATCTGAAGCATTTTATCTGGAATATAATAGCAACAATTGTCAAGATATTGCTACATTTATAGGCTCTTTGTTGTTGTGTTTTAACAATGAACTAACTGGATATATGTAAGAATCCTGAGGTACTAGTGTCTTGATCTTTTAAAATTTTTTCTCTTTCTTTTGAGATTGTCTTGAGCAAGGATAGCCATCTACATTACATTTAAAGATATTCAGAGTTCAGTGTCTCAGTAAAATTAGGTTCTATAATAACAATAAATCTTGTGTTGACTTTTCTAGAGTGTTTTGTTTTTTGCAAATTAAAGTTTTTGCTATCCTATTATCTCAGTGCTGGCAAAGAAGGAAACCTAGACAACTCTATGTAACAGATACCTGCTATCTGTGGATAGGACATACTCAGAATTGTTAAAGTAGAATATGATTGGAAAAATTTGTAACCTCTGCCTGAGAATGAAAAAAATCATCAAACTGAAACTGAAGGACTTTGTATAAAATATCCAACTGATACATTTCAAAGTTATCCAGATTGAAAAATAAAAAAGGAAAGTGTCTTAACTCAGAGGAGTGTTAAAGAGACATAGTGATTAAAATAGCTTGAATTGAATTGTAGAACAAAAATATAAAAACTGGTAAATTCTGAATAAAGCCTGAAGTTTTGTTACTATTACTTTATCATTGTTAGATTCTTATATTCCATGGTATATTTATCAAAAGTAAGACTCTAATGTTAGGGAATTTAAGCAAAGTATATATAAGAAGCCCATATTACTTTGACAACTAAAATTATTATAAAATTAAGTTTATTAAATAGAAGATAACTATTTTTATGAATTGGCACAGTACAAATTACATATAGAGTGTGGTTGGTGCCCTGCCCTGTTGACATTGCAGTATCAGCAGCAGGACTTAACTTGGAACTGGTGGCTGGTGCTCATGATTCTGAGGGGACCAGTTCACATTGTGAAAGTCAAGACTTCTCAACCTTGACTTCCTGACAGTTTGGGCCCTATATACAAGCCCTTGTGGTGGTGGACTTGTGTGTCTAGGATAGGGTGGTTAGCAGTTCACTTGACTTTTACCTAGCAGGTACTCAGGGTACTCCTTTAGTTGAATCAACCCAGAATGCCAGAGTCCTCTGAGGAACAGAATTCCTCCTTGATTGAGATTGCTGTGTTAAATCCTAAGTTGGTGAAGTTTCTGTTTTATCTGTAGCCTCATCATTGAGTACTTCATTATTTTATTAAAATGCAAAATCCTAATTGACACTTTGTATTTGATTATGAATAAGAGGAGTCTGTAGAAAGAACTCTGGATAGAAATAAACATTGAGTTTAATTATATAAAAAAAAATAGCATTGTCCCTTTGAGACTTTGTGTTCTCTAGCTTCCATTGCTATCTCTCATCTAATTTTTTGGAAAGTGATATATAATCAAACAGTTACTTTATAGGTCTGGAGAGAAGGCTCAGCTATTAAGAACACAGACTACTGTTCCAAAGGACTCAAGTTTGGTTCCTAGTACCATATCAGGCGACTCACAAGCACTTCTGACTTCAGCTCCTGAGGAATATAAGAACTCGGGCCTCTTACAGCACCTGTACTCATGGGCATGAGCCCCCACACATACAGATATAGACACTTGTCAAGAAGTAAAATATATCTTAAACACAATCGCTTTGCTTTTATACAATTTTAGAAAATAATCTTTATATCAATTATGCTTTATAATAAATAATTATAATCAAGTCTGGATGTCTCTCAGTTGAGAGAGTGCTAGTCTAACTAGCATTTGTAAAACCTTAGCTTGGGGTTAATTCCTAGCACCAAGTAAACTAGTTATGGGGATGCATACCTGTAATCCTATCACTTGGGAGGTAGAGGCAAGAAAAGCAGAAATTGAAATACATTCTCAGCTTCACAGCAAGTTTGAGGCCGTTCAGAGTTACATAAGACTCCATCACAGAACAACCCAACCGCTTAGAAGATAAGGTAACATCCCATTTTATAAAACCTGATGCTACATGATTTGCCCAGATCTATACTGTTAATAAATAGTAAAAATTAGAACTCTGAAATATGTCTTTTGATTTAGTACATGCTTTACACCCATTGCTCACAGACCTTGATGTGAAACTTATTTCCTTGACTATGTTGTATTTAATATAAAATCTTAAACTATAGTTGTTATTCTCTAACTAGAACATCAGAAACTTAGGGAAGATGTTTCCTTTGGGGACACAGTGATTTTCCTGTAGATTAATCTAAATAATAATAATTCATTGTTTATTTAAAGTTGACCAGTTCAGGCCCTGGATATGGATACATCTTACATTCATAATTTTCGTGGAGTGTGTGAGGAATATTTCTGTTAAAACTGCCTAAAAAAAAGTTAAGGCCTATTTCACCACCAAAGTTCAGTTCAGCCTCAGGTTTTACTCTTCAGACCTGGCTCTGAGAGAGGTCTCAGTCAACCTCCTGCCAGTTTCTCTCTAGCTTGCTCTCCCTTGCTCACTCTTTTTCTCACTGTCTCTCTCTTGTTCTCTCACTGTCTCTTCTCTCTCCTTCTCCCTCCATCCCATGAAAAAGAGTGACTTTTGAAAAAGAAATTAAAGGAGGCTAGATGTTTTAGCAATCAAATAACTTCAAATACAAAATTTAAAATGTCAAAGATACAATGATGTCTGTGTGTTTGGCCACCTTTTGTAGCACTGACCAGTTTCTGGGGTTGAAGTCTTGACTTGAGTCCCGATTGTGTGCTTCGGCATTCTGCCTCTAGCTGGGATTGAAGTCTTGACTTGAGTCCCGAGTGTGTGCTTTC
>CAJQZJ010033237.1:968605-1022860 GCA_907164525.1 Lophiomys imhausi | reverse complement strand
CTGGGATTGAAGTCTTGACTTGAGTCCCGACTGTGTGCTTTCTTCCGCATTGTGCCTCTAGGTAGAGTGCGGAGCTTAAGTGCGTCCCTTTGGTCACTGACCCATCTGACAGCGCTGCACCTGAACGACAATAACCTTGCTCGCATTCCACCCGACATTGCCAAGCTTCAGAATCTGGCTTACCTGGACCTGTCATCCAACAAACTCAGAAGTTTACCAGCAGAACTAGGAAACATGGTGTCTCTCAGGTGAGGAAACATTAAAGACATGATTCATTACATAAAATTCCAAGTTTACCAAATAGAGTTATGGTTTTTTATGGTGGGATTTTCATGTCTGTGAAGATCAAAAGATAGAAATGGTCTTAAGCCAGTGTATCTGAGTTGACCTCCATTAATATTTCTTTTCCTTTGCATTGTAGGTTCCTGCTGTGAGTTTCTTTTCATACACTTGAGATAGAGGGAGGTTAAAAGTCTTACTGTTGCCAGGCATGGTGGTGCACACCTTTAATCCCAGCACTCAGAAGTAGAGGCAGGCAGATCTCTGTGAGTTCAAGGCCAGCCTGGTCTGCAAAGTGAGTCCAAGACAGCCAGGGCTACACAGAGAAACCCTGTCTCAAAAAAAAAAAAGTCTTAATGTAGAGTCAGTACTGATAAGACTAATCAGAAAATATGATTTGCTTATAAATGAAACTTTTAGGAGCAAACTTCTATTACAAAAATGTATGCTTGTTTTTTTTATTACAATTCTTTATTGAAACAACAACAACAAAAACTTGATTAAAATGAATTTATAGTTCAAGAATCTTTAAGACTTCCCTTCTTGAGGCAGGGTCTTGCCTATGGTGCCCAGGCTGGCCTCAGGTTGTAGGAGTCCTGCTCCAACCTCCCACATTTGGTGACAGCAGGCATATGCTAATACACTGGCGACATTTTCTATAGGAGTAAACTTTTTAGGATCTTATTGTTTCCAAAACAAGAATTACTTTTTTATCTTATATATCGAGCAATAGGGTTTTTAAAAGTTGCTCTTACATGTTAAAATGAATAACTTGTGTTATTTATTTGTTCTTTTACATCCCCAGCTGGTTATATGACTGCTTACTGTTTTTGTCCTTTACTAATGTAGGTGTTATTCTTTTCATAATTTGTTCAAAATTTCAATTAGAAACTTAGATCTTATCTGTGTTGTTTCTTGTTTTTGTTTGTCTTTGCTGATCTGTTCCTGTCTTTTATTTTGTGCTTTAGTACATAAATTCTGTGTTAGTGATTTTTCTCCAGAGTACGTTTTTGTTATTATTGTTGTTGTTTTGTTTTTCGAGTCAGGGTTTCTGGCCATCCTGGAACTCACTCTGTAGGCCAGGCTAACCTTAAATTCACAGAGATCCACCTGCCTCTGCCTCCCGAGTGCTGGGATTAAAGGCATGCGCCACCATGCCCAGCCCTCCAAATTGCATTTTATCTTTTCACATTTTCCTTTTTTTGTTTTAAATAACATTTGTGTGGTTGTTTATGTGTGTGGATATGCACAAGCCAACAGCCTGCATGTGGAAGTCAGGACAACTTTGTGGGACTTGATTCTTTCCTTCCATCATGTCGGTCTTGTGGCTCAAGTTTAGATAATCAGGCTTAGCATCAGATGTCTTTACCTAATGAACTATCTTGCCAGCCTTCTTTTCATGTTTTCTATTTATCACTAGCTTCTTTGATATACTGTCCTTCAATGTATTAAACTGTTAAGTACTGAAATTAGTGTTTCTAGGGATGAGTATTTTACTCTGGTGAAGTGCTTGTCTGACAAGTACAAAATAATAAAAAATTATTTTGAATTTCTCTGTTTTTAATTTTTTTCTCATAATATTTTGACATGACTTAGTTATGACAAATAACATAGACAATTGACTACTAATTATACTTTAATCCTCAAATTTGTTTAAGAATTTACTTTCTTCATGCCACATGGTGGTGGTGCACGTCTTTAATAGCAGCACCCGAGAAGCAGAGGGAGGTGGATCTCTGTGAGCTTGAGGCCAGTTTCATTCATCTACAGAGCAAGTACCAGGATAGCCAAGACCGCACAGAGAAAGCCTGTCTTCTATAAATTAAGATTGGTCACTGAGGTTTGCATCTATTAGACATGGTAGATGACAGAAAAACTTGATTTAGCCTAAGAATGATGTGCAATTCATACACCTCTGAATTTATGTGGCAGAGTGAGTTAGTCATAGACATGTTTAGTACTTTAGCACTTTAATAATAGTACACACATTGTGGGATTAGTATGAAGAAATGCCTCGAATGTAAAGACCACTCAGTATGCACTAGAATTAAAACTAAGAATGACAAATGTAGGTATTAATGCAACATGTTATACTCAAACCTCTTTTTGATTTTTGTTAAACAGGGAATTGCTTTTAAATGACAATTATTTACGGGTTTTGCCTTATGAACTTGGCCGGCTCTTCCAGCTACAAACTCTAGGTTTAACAGGTGAGTGACTTAAAAAAAAGATAGTGCCAATATTCAGTACTGAAGTATTGTGATGCCTTTAAGGATCATTTTTGTTAAGTGTATAGGTAAGTGTTAGTATGACTGAGAATGTGAGGAGGACTTGTTCAAGGCATTAGAAATATAACCACTTCTCCCTACACCTTCCCTTTCCTCTTCCCCCCCCCCCCCCTTGGAGATAAGGTTTCATACTGTAGCCTTGAACTCTTATATTCACTCTGTGTCACCCTCCCAAATGCTAGGATTACAGATGTGAGCCACCACTTCCAGCTTCAAATTATTTTCTATATCCTAAATCTTATATATTAAAAACAGTCATCTAGCTAGAGGATAATGGGGCAAGTCTATTCCTCTTGATTGAAAAGTTATGGAATGTTTTATCAGTTTTACAAGCTTAATTCATGAATTAAGAAATTAATACTTTCTAACCTGTTTATAATTGTTTTTAATAAGAATAATTCTTAGTATTGCACAGTACTTGCAGAGCATCTGTTTTCTGATTTTTTTTTTTTTTTTTTTTTTTTGGTTTTTTGAGACAAGGTTTCTCTGTGTAGCCCTGGCTGTCCTGGACTCACTTTATAGACCAGGCTGGCCTCGAACTCACAAAGATCCACCTGCCTCTGCCTTCCAAGTGCTGGGATTAAAGGCGTGCGCCACCACCGCCCGGAGCATCTGTTTTCTATATTCTGATTTATTGATAGAGAGCCCATTAATGATAAATTAGCAATTTAAAATTGACTCTAGAAGACTTATTCTTTGAGCCAAGCAACATTCCTGAAATAGCAAATGTTATTATAATAATATTTTAATAACTTATTGTTACTTTTCATGTTGCCTTGCACATCTCCAAAAATGTATGCTATTACCAACTGAATGGATTATTCTGATTATTTATAAATTTTACTGCCCTTTATTGTATTAAAGTGCTAACTACTGAAATTAGTGTTTCTAGGGCTGAGTATTTTACTCAGTGGTGAAGTGGCTGCCTGACATGTACAAGGACCTGGATCTGATCTTCAACAGCACCAAAAACAAAACAGAAAACCAAATAGCTTTATGTGGCAGGTCTTCATTGTTGTGGCATTTTTTTTTTTCTACTTACACAAGTTCATTAAAATCTCTTCTCTGGTTGACAGTCAAGATTGTCAGGCTAGATAAAAGAAAAATGATACTCCATTATGTGCCATTTACAGGAAATAACAATTAAGAAATTAAGTCTTCTTAGTTCTCCAATCTGCTAATCAGTTTTTAGCTATTCTTCACCAACTGTAACTTGGCCTTGTTCTTGCCTATGGAAACATTCCTCTTTCTAAGCTTCTATTAGCTCTGTGGTAAATTTATTTTTAGATTAAATAGTGTTAGTTTTTCTTCTCTTGAGTTTTCAGTATTTATACATGTGTAACAAGGTATTTGGAGTATATAATTCATGTATTTTTTTTTCACACTATACACATAGCCTGACAGTAATAGTATGCCTGCCTGCTGCCTTCTTCTTTCCTCCTTCCTTCTTTCCTTTCATACCTTGCTCTGTAACTAGGGCTAACATCTCAAACTCTCAAGTGCTAGTTTTATAAGTATGTGCTGTCATTTCCAGCTGTATTTTTGAATTCTTGTTTTCAATAGGAGTGTTCAACCTGTACTCAGTTTTCTTTTTTTTAAGGATATGCTTAGTTTTCATTCAGTTCCATTTTCTGTTCAAATGATTATATACAGAAGGACAAGGAGTTTTTAGAAAAGAAAGCTAGAGCCTATTCTGCCTTTTAAACTTCTTTTTTCTTAAGCAATTGGAGGAATGAAATGTCCTTAACAAATGGCAGCATTATATACATAGGAACGTAAATTTTGAAATAATTTCTAAGTCAGTTTTTAGCTGTATTGCAGTGTTTTACATATAAGGAAAGAAAGAACAGTGAATGAAGCATGCAGCACAGCACTGTGGGATACAGTACAAGCGAGCAGCCGCTGTCATTGCAGCCTTGACATCTCCATTTCTTCTTGTTCTTTGCTGAAATTTTAATAGTGATTTGTATTGTCCTGGTGTAGCAAGGTAATTTTTAGAAATTATATTATGAGATCCAAGGAATGCCTCTGGAGGATAAGTTATTTGAAAAATTCAGAAAAGATTAATTTTTATTGGCTTCAATTTTTTTCATACAGTATAGTTTTATCACGTTGTTTATCCTTCCACAAGCCCTCCCAGAGCTTACTCACATCCCTACAAACATAGGCATGGCCACGACAGTAAGGTGGAAGTGTTTCTCTTAAGCCTCTCTCTCTCTCTTTTTTTTAAACTAAAGTAATAAAAACTCATTTACTAAACAATGCTTACAGTTTACCTGTCTGGAGCTCATAGTGCAAGGAAGAATGTAGAAAAGTAAGTGAATGAAGAAATCTTCATAACACAAAGGCATACACATTAGTGACTTTTTAAAAAAAGAATATTTAGACTACAATTATGAAAATTATAAGGTATGACATACATTCCCAATGTCCAGTCCATACATGTTTGGGAACTGATATAAATATTCTATTATCTATCTCAATGAGTTTAAAGTTCTATACCTAACTCAGTTTCCATCCTAACTTGCATTATCAACTTAAAACCATCTTCTTAGACCTAGAACATCCTTTTAATTCCTAAACAACTTAAAACTTAACTGTGAGACTATAACTATCTAATCTTCAACCACACCAGAGACCTGAGAAGGATAAATATATCTGATTATACAGGAAGGGAAGAGCCAGCAGCTTCCAAAACTAAGAAATGACAGACAACTGGCTGCCTGAACAGTCCCCAATTTCTCTCCATACATTATAGCATCTATAGCCTTTTGGCCCAGTATCTCTGACAGACATTAATTGTAAAGCAGAAATTATGAAGGACTTGCCTACCCTGTCTTGGAAGAGCTAGTCTGTCGGCGTACCTGCTTCCAAGTTTTGTCCTTTTCCGACAGCATTCTGTCCACAGTTGAAGCAAGGGATTTTTTTTGCCCAGTGACAAGTTTGCCACTAATGCAGCCATCTCCAAATGGAGATTCTTCGATGCTCATCCTCTCCTTGGAGTAGAACAGGGGGTGATGTCAGGAGCTGACATGTCTCAATATCAAAAAATCTTAAGTTAAGAAAACATCTTTGAATGCCATATTCTACAGATCCCTTGAGGTTTTTGAAGACCACCTATCTCCATATATTTGGATAAGCAAATGTTGCTTGTCTCTTAGCAACTTGATTTCTGATTAACTTAGAAAACATCTGTGATAAACTATGCTAGTACCTAACAAAATGACATGTTTGAATGACTGTAAGTTTGCATTTCTTAATTATCCTAAACAGTTTGTGACAGTTGCTATCAAAAGGCCAAAACTTTACATTGCATTTTTAAGCATTACCTAGGTACAATACCTTAAAAAGAGTTAACCTTAATTTTGTATCAGTATACAAAGATCAATACCAATGCAGCCAAATATAATCTTAATTTTGTATCAGTATATAAAGATATAAGAGCATATTCAATAATCTGTCCCTTTTTCTTTATCATTTCTATATTATGTCTATATCCCATTTTTTCCCAAGTCTTCCCCCCCCCCAAATAGGAGAGAAAGAAGGGTAGAGAAAAGAAAAAGAGAGAAATCCCTGGGTCTAACCTCAAAAACCTATTTAATAAGACCATTTAACAACTTGTAACCAATCCTCCTAAATAACAACAAACATCTATAACCCATCAAATGACCAATCACCCACCCCACCTTTTGGGAACGGGACATTGCTCTCTTAAAATTACTTCTTGCTGATTGGGACATAGGGAGCCTGTTTGGGGGCCCAACCAAGAATGTAAAAATAGCAATTTATTAGTAACATTTGATGTTCAGTCCTTTTGTGCTCAGCTATTTAAACGTCCTAAGAAGTTTGTAGTCAGAGGCTGAACTTCAGGGTTTTACTGAAGTCCTGACTGGAACAGTCTGTGGGGCTGAACCATTTTAGGTAGCCATTTTGAGTTCTTCTGGTTGTAGATTTTTGAGAAAACAACTATTGAGGAAGTGGGATCATCTGGGTTGCTTGTCTTCTTTGGTATCTTGTCACTTTTCTCCAGAGGTTTCAGTTGTCCGGGTGTCCCTGGACTCCTTAGATGGATGCTTTTAATCTCCTGGAAAGATAAGAACAGAGCCCTGCCCTAATCCTAACTCTGGGGTACTACTTTTTTTTGGGGGGGGGCAGGTAATAGCTTTCCTAGAGAAAATTGAGTTTTTTAACTATATAAAAATATTACCTTTCAATTGAGATTTTAAAACTATTCTTTTGATATTTTAGAACTAAACATACCTTCAAGTGTATATATTATGAGATCGCAAAGACAGTTCACATTGAATTTCAGCATGCCTTTTTTGAGTAGCTTTTAAACTTAAATCATTGCAAGTCCTATGTGCCTGCCTCTGCCTTCCAAGTATTGGGATCAAAAGCATGTGCCTCCCAATTGTTGGGATGAAAGGTGTGCACCACCACCACCCTGTTCATTGTAACTCTAGAATTTAAAAGACAACAAACTCTATACTGATGTCTCTGCTGGAGTTAAAGGCATGGGCTAAAACTGCACTTCTCAAATATTTTACCTTAGCTCCAAATTACTTTAGCTCTTAGAGGTTCAGAAAACCAGGTTGCACTGTAGTAACTCTTAATTTACTTACAACATTTTAAACCTCTTAACTGTCTTTTTAATGCCAAACATCAAAAATACCCTTTATATATAGGAAACAAACTTTTAAGCTGATATACAAGAGTGTGTGAGCTATGTGGCATCCTGTGGTCTAACATTCTAACCTGAAATTAAGGCCATTTTTCCTTTCATGCCAGTAAGGCAAGTATGCCTTTGGTAAATTATCATTTGAAAATTTTATATTTTATTTTTATTATATTTTTAAACTTAGTTGCCCCCTTTGAAAAAATTAATTTGTCTTTTCAAGTTACCTCTAAAACATAATTTCCTCCTTCCTCCTCTCCCTCCTTCCCTCTCTCTCACTCTCCCTCATTATTCCTCTTCTCAGTACTCTCCTCCTCAGATGAGGTGACCCCTCACATATCATACTCCCTCAGTTTGTCAGTCATGTGAGGGCCAAGAGCTTCCTCTTATACTGGGGCTTGATATGGCGCACCATCTAGGGTAAAGTGTTCCACTGACCTGCAGCAGATTCCACGACTCAATGCTGAGAGGAGTTTTCCTTTAGGATAGTTATGCTAGGTTCCTATCTGTTTGGGTCTGTGGGTTATAGGATGGTTGTTCTGTGATAATACAGTTAATATCAACTTATGAAAGAATAGATGCCATGTTTATCTTTCTGGGTCTGGGTTAGCTCACTTAGGATGAGCTTTTCTAGATTCATCCATTTGGTTGCAAATTGCATAATTTCCTTGTTTCTGATAGCCCTGTAGTATTCCATTGTGTAGATGTACCACAGTTTTGTTTTTTTTTTTTATCCATTCTTCAGTTGAAGGACATCTGGCTTGTTTCCAGTTTCTAGCTATTATAAATAAAGCTGCTATGAACTTAGTTGAGGCAATGTCCTTGTGGTTTGGTGAAGAATCTTTTGGATATATGTCCAGGAGGGGTACTGCTGGGTCTTGAGGTAGAACTATTCCCAATTTTCTAAGATACCTTCAGCCTCATTTCCATAGTTGTACAAGTTTGCATTCCCACCAGCAATGGAGGAGTGTTCCTCTTTCTCCACAGCCAGGGTGTGCTATCATTTGAGTTTTGATCTTAGTCATTCTGACGGTTGTGAGATCTCTTAAGTCTCTTAAAAGTCCAAATGTTGACATAGAGAGACGACTCAGCTGTTAAGAACGCTTCAGCTCTTCCAGAGGACCAGAGTTTGGTTTGCAGAACTATGTTACGTGACTCCCAGCTGCCTGATACTCCAGCTCCATGTTATCAAGCCCTCTTCTGGCCCCTGCTGGCACCTGTACTCATGTGCACATTTATTCACACAGATAAACACACACAATTAAAAAACAAAATAAGAAAAATTTAATTTAATTTTTAATTTATTTAATTATTAATTAAGGGGAAGGAGGAGGGATTTAACCAATGGATTTTTTTTCTTTTCTTGAAAAACAATGAAAACATTTAGATTCTAGAAGTTTCATTTCTACTTTGATAATCCTTCACATAATTTATCAAATGCCTTTACCATAATGAAACATTCTCATTAAAAAAAAAAACAACTTAAATAACATTTCCATTCCCGTAATGACCCAACTTTTAACATACTATATGATTTATACAGTGCTGAATTTAATTTGATAATGTATGTTAATTGTGAAGAGAGAGCTAGCACAGGCCTTTAATCCCAGTACTTGGGAGGCAGAGGGAGGTGGATCTCTGTGAGTTCAAGACAGAGTTTATGCTACTAAATAGCTATTTTTTTGTTTTCATACATAGTGGCCGACATAGTGCAATTGTGTAATCCTGACTAGCATTCAGCATGTTTCAAGCAAGTAGCAAATACTGTGGAAAACTGCATAAAGCTAGTTATGCTTTCTGGGGAACAGTTTAATGGTAGTTACACTGTAGTTACTTTGACCTATTTACTTGCCTGTATAAACAATTACAGGAACTTTCCAGTAGAAACAGTTACATGAAGTTCTCAATAAGGGCAATGCACTAAGAAAGTATAGGACTTGGCTCCCAAAAACACTTTTTAAGGATTTTTTTTTTTTTTTGTAATTTTGAGAATAAAGTTGACCTTGTTCTTTTCATTATTTAGACTCTATTATTTTCAAATATGAACATTTAACTTCATATGTTATCTTATTTTGCCTTTTGTTCCATATTATATCTACAATTTGAAATATTTTCTTTTTTCTTTTGAGATAGTGTCTGTTGATGGCTTGCTTTAAATGTATAGCTCAAGTGATACTTTTGCCTAGATACTAATTCTTTATGGAATTAATAGTTTATACATTTTATTTTGTATACTGTACTGATTGTTTTCATAAAGATGTAATTCCATTTTTTTGTATTTTTGATTTTGATGTCATATATATTAGTATCCTAAAGCAATTACCCTGTATTTTTTTTTACACTGTCATAGGGTAAGTCATACACTTTTGTATGTACACTTTTTGTACACCTTTATCAATTTTGAATTGATTTTTCTGATTGGTGAAAGAGATTAAGTCTCATTCTAAGTCAATTTTGTTGCTTGCTATTAGTTTACTATTCATGAGTTATATATGTCAGGATTTTTTTTCATGCATGTTTTTCAGTTTGTTTTTTGCATTTAGTTGATAATATTGTTCCCAATGATCCATTGGTATTTCTTTTTTTAAAATACGTTTATTTATTAATTCAAGCTACATCTCAATCACAGCCTCCTCCCTCCACCTCTCCCAGTCCCATCCTCTACCCTCTCTCCCACCTGTCCTACTCCTCTGGTGTAGGTTGCCCCCACATATCAGCTCCCCTCAGTTCATCAGTCACAGGGCTTAGAGTTTCCTCTTGCTCTGGGACCCGACATGGCAGCTCTACTAGGGCAAAGTGCCCCATTAACAGGTAACAAAGTCCATGTTCCTGTTCCTTTGGGTCTTTTGGTTGTAGGATAATTATCCTGTACTATGTGGCTAAAATCCAGTTATAAGTGAATAGATGCCATGTGTATCTTTCTGGGTCTGCGTTAGCTCACTCAGGATGAGCTTTTTTAGTTCTATCCATTTGGTTGCAAATTGCATGATTTCCTTGTTTCTGACAGCTGAGTAGTATTCCATTGTGTAAATGTACCACAGTTTTTTTTTTTTTAATCTATTTGTCAGTTGAAGGATATCTGGGTTGTTTCCAGTTTCTAGCTATTACAAATAAAACTGCTATAAACATAGTTGAGCCAATGTCCTTGTGGTTTGTTGAAGACTCTTTTGGGTATATGCCCAGGAGTGGTTATGGTTGGGTCTTGAGATAGAACTATTCCATATTTTCTAAGATATCACCAGACTGATTTCCATAGTGGTTGTACAAGTTCTATGGTATCAGTTATAGCACCACCTTTTTCATCTCTTTGCATTTACTAAGATTTTCTGTTTCTTTTGTATGAATAAAATTTATTCTATTTATATATTTTTTATTTTATTTTATTTTTTTATTTTGTGAATTTCACATCATGCATCCTGTTCCTTCTCCCCTCCCACCTCCTTTCAGACCTACCCTCCCCCCACATAAAACAATCTTATTGTGGAAGCTGTAGTGTGTCTCAGTGTGTCCCACAATATTCCCTTTGGTCCACACATTTTTGCTTGAAAATGTTTATTATGATGACTCCTTGCTCTGGTATAAGCATAATAAACATTTTCAAGCAAGAGAGTAAAGGGGATCTCTACCTCCCCTACACCAAAAAG
The DNA here is from genome assembly GCA_907164525.1 of Lophiomys imhausi. Taxonomy (NCBI): domain Eukaryota; kingdom Metazoa; phylum Chordata; class Mammalia; order Rodentia; family Muridae; genus Lophiomys; species Lophiomys imhausi. The sequence continues at coordinate 1,011,974 of CAJQZJ010033237.1, read as the reverse complement.
CAGACAGAAACAGGGCTGGCTCTTCCACACTCACTCACTCAAGGCTTGCTCTCCCACAACCCTCTCATCCAAGACCAGGCAGGGCTCCCCTAGTCTCTGGCTTGCTTCCTGTACTGGGAGCCCATCTGTTGCTTTCCTGATGTTGGACTGATGGTCAACACAGGCTAGCTCCCCTTCTGGGCCCCATGGTGCCAAAGTTGTGTTGGTATCTGGCTTGGTTTTTTTTTTTTTTTTTAAACCCCAGGGAATGTTAGGCTAGTATTCATTCATATGTTCATAGGTGAGAACACTGAATGTAGATATAGCCTCTCTCCTCTCTGCCACCTACTGATGCACATGTGACACAGCAGCCACTTCTGCAATGCCTCTAGGGGCAGATATATTTATATTTTTGAAGTATTTGTGTTGTGAATCTTTATTATTTTTAAATCTCATCTTTATTTCTTTCAGCCTACTAAGTTTGATCTCATTTTTTTTTTCTGGTTCATCAATAGGTTGCTTATGTAAAGAATTTTTACTTTTTCACCATAGGTACTTAATACTACTTTTGCTGTATCACATAAGTTTTCACAATGTTGTATTTGAATTTTTATTTCAATGAATGTTTAAATTTCTTATAAGTTCTTAAAATGATATTGGGGACATGTTATTTAATTTTATATATTCATATAATTTCTCTAGTTTTTTAAAAATTCATATGGTCAGAGAAAATGTAATTTTGTATTTTTCAAATTTGATGGGGAGTGCTTTGTGGCCAAATATATTATGAGCTATCCTGGTGAATGTTCTGTGTGCTAATGAACTGTATTCTGCAGTAGTGTGAAATATTCTATAAATGTCTGTTAGGTGCATTTGGTCTACAGTATACTTGAACTCTCATGTTTCTGTTCTCTTGACAGTTCTGTCCATTGATGAACATGGTATATATAGTGAAGTTTGGGGTTTTTTTTTTTTTTGTCTTTTTTTCCCTTTATTTTTTATTTCTTCAAGTTACATCTCAATCGCAGTCCCCTCCCTATTCCCCCCTCCAGTCCCACCCTCAACCCCCCCATCCTCTTCCCTTTTTTTTTCTTTTAAGTTTAAGGTATATCTTATTTCCCCCTACAGTTTCCCCTTTCAGTCCAACAAATGGCTCTTTCTCTTATAATAATAAATACAATACAAAACAACAGAGGTAATTAGACCACAGATATGAGGGTTATATGGCTTAGTGTACATTCCCAATGTCCAGTCCATATGTATTTGGTACCTGACTTTAACATTCTACTATCTAAACATCTCCATGAGTTTAAAGTTCTATATCTAACTCAACATTCATACTAACTTGCAACACAATTTTAAAAGGATCTTCTTAGATCTATAACACTCTCTTGACTCCTAAACATCTCAAAATTTAATTATGAGACTCTAGCTATCTGTTCTTCAACCACCTCAGAGATCTGAGAGGGATAAATATATCTGATTTTATAGGGAGTACAGGGCCTGCAGCTTCCAAAACTAAGAAATGACATACCAGTGGCTGCCTGGACAGTTCCCATTTTCTCTCCATACATTACAGCATCGATCTTCAGTCGTTTGGCCCCGTTTCTCTGACAGACATTGATTGTAGAATAGGGGTTATGAAGGACTTACCTAGCCTGTCTTGGCAGAGCTAGGCTGTCGACTTACCTGCTTCCAGGTTTTGTCCTTTTTGGACAGCATTCTGTCTACAGTTGGAGCAAGGGGCTTTTCCTACCAAGAGATAGGCTTGCGACTAATTCAATCATCTCCCACTGGAGATTCTTCGATGCTCATCTTCTACTTGGAGGAGAATAGGGGTGCTGTCAGGAGTTGATATGTCTTGATATAAAAAAATCTAAAGTGATGAAAACATCTTTGAATGCCATATTCTGCAGATCTCTTGAGGTTTTTGAAGAGGCCCTATCTATCTCTTATATAAGGGTAAGCAGATGTTGCTTGTCTCTTAGCAGCTTTATTTCTGATTAGCTTAGAAAATAACTATAATAGTCTGTCATAGTACCTAACAGAATGACCATCTTGCATAACCATTAGTTTGCATTTCTTAATTATCCTAAGCAGTTTATGACAATTAGTAGTAAAAGGCCAAAACATCACATTTCATTTTTTTTTCTTTACCTCCTAACCCTTCCATCCCATTTCTCCTGGGTGGGGTGTCCTTATATAACAGTTCCTCATCTCAGTTGAGACGTCGTATGAGGGCCAAGAGCCTCTTCATTGATTGGGGGTCTACAAAGCAGTACCATCATTGAAAAGTGTCTCATTGCCTGGGAGAAAGAACTACTAAACAAACAAACCAATAAGCAGACAATAGATAAAAAAGAGTAAAAATTAGAAAAAAAAATATAACTAATATATAAAAATAAATAAAGAATAAAAATTAAAAATAAGAAGTCTATGTCCAAGTTCCCTTTGGTGTGTTAGTTGTAGTATCGATACCTTCTACTATATAGCTAAAATCCTACTATAAGTGAATAGATGCCATATGCGTCTTTCTGAGTCTGAGTTAGCTCACTCAGGATGAGCTTTTCTAGTGCCATCCATTTGGCTGCAAATTGCATAATTTCGTTGTTCCTGATAGCTGAATAGTATTCCATTGTGTAGATGTACCACAGTTTTTTAACCCATTCTTCGGTTGAGGGACATCTGGGTTGTTTCCAGTTTCTAGCTTTTACAAATAAGGCTGCTATAAACATAGATGAGGAAACTTCCTTATGAGTCCATGAAGAGGCATTTGGGTGTATACCCAGAAGTGGTATGGCTGGGTCCTGAGGCAAAGCTATTCCAAGTTTTCTAAGATATCGCCAGAAGTTTGGTTTTTGATGCATGTTTATTTTACAATTGTTGCATATTCTTGATCTTATCTATATATAATGATTTCTTTTTTTTTTATAAGTACTTTATTTTTTTTTCAAGTTACATCTCAGTCGCAAACCCTTCCCTATTCCCCCTTCCTGTCCCACCCTTCCACCCTCTTCCCCCCCCAACAGCTTCCCTTTTCAATCCAACAAATGGTTCTTTCTCTTATAACAGTAAATTCTATACAAAACAGCAGAATTAAATATGCCACATTTATGAGAGTTAAATGGCCCAGTATACCTTCCCAATGTCCAGTTCATACATATTTGGCCCCTGACTTTAACCTTCTACCTTCTGACCATCTCCATGAGTTTAAAGTTCTGTAAGTGACTTAGTTTTCATACTAACTTGCATCACTATTATAACCATCTTCTTAGATCTAGAACGCCCTCTTGATTCCTAAACAACACAAAATTTAGCTGTGAGACTCAAGCTGTCTATTCTTCAACCACCTCAGAGAGCTGAGAAGGATAAATATATCTGATTGTATAGAAAGTGCAGGGCCTGCAGCTTCCAATACTAAGAAATGACAAACCAGTGACTACCTGGACAGTTCCCATTTTCTCTCCATACATTCCAGCATCAGTCTTCAGCCTTTTGGTCCTGTTTCTCTGACAGACATTTATTGTAGAGCAGGGATTGTGAAGGACTAACCTACCCTGTCTTGGCAGAGCTAGGCTGTTGACTTCCCTGCTACCAAGTTTTGTCCTTTTTGGACAGCAGTCTGTCTGCAGTTGAAGCAAGGAGTTTTTACATGTCAAGAGATAGGCTTGCCACTAATTCAACCATCTCACATTGGAGATTCTTTGATGCTTTTCTTCTACTTGGAGTAGAATAGGGGGTGCTGTCAGGAGCTGATATGTCACGATATCAAAAAAAAAAATCTTAATTTAAGACCACATCTTTGAATGCCATATTCTGCAGATCTCTTGGGGTTTTTGAAGATGCCCTATCTATCTCTTGTATTTAGATAAGCAAATGTTGCTTGTCTCTTAACAACTTGATTACTGAGTAGCTTAGAGAATATCTGTGATAGACTGTCTTAGTAGCTAACAAGGTGACATGCATGCATGACTAGGAGTTTGTTTTTCTTAACTATCCTAAACAGTTTAAGACGGTTGGTATCAAGAGGCCAGAACTTCACATTTCATTTTTAAGTATCTCTAAGTACGATACCATTAGGAAGCGTTACCTTAAATTTTGTATCAATATACAAAGATCTATTCAAATGTGGCTAAATATACTCTTAATTTTGTATCAATATACAAAGATCCATGCCTATGCGGCCCAATACACTCTTAATATTGCGTCCATATACAAGGGTCAATACCACTGTGGCCAACTATAATCTTAGTTTTGTATCAATATACCAATATCAATACTGACATAGACCAATACAATCTTATTTTTGCACAGTAAACAATGGTCAATACCACTTTAGCCAAATATACTATTAATTTTGTATCAATATACAAGGGTATAAGGGCATATTCAATAATGTGACCTTTCTTCTTGATCCTTCCTGTGCTGTGTCTCGATTTTTCTCTCGTCCGTGCATTCCTACATAGGAGATAAAGAAGGATACAGAAAAGGGAAAGAAGGAATACCCTTGGTCTAACCTCCAAAACCCATTAAACAGGACCATTTAACAACTTGTAATCTCTTCCCCTAAATAACAGAGTTTTCAGTTGTCCTTCAAATAACCGAAAAAAAGGGGGGGCGGAGAAACACCCTCCCCACCCTCTGGGTATGGGACGTCGCTCTCTTAAAATGACTTCCTGCTGATTTGGGTCGTAGTAAACCTGTTTGGGGCCCAAACCAAAATGGAAAAATGGTTAAAAATGTTTATACAATCCTTTTATGTTCAGTCCTTCTGTTCTCAGCTGTTTAGATGACCTAAGGAGTTTGTAGGCAGAAGCTGAACTTCCAGGCTTTACTGAGGTTCTGGCTGGGGCATTGTGTAGAGCTGAACGGTCTTAGCGATATTGAGTTGTTGTGGTTGTAGGCTTTTGATGGAGGCATCTATTGAGGGAGTCTGTCAGGCTGAATCATCTGGGTCACTCGTCTTCTTTTGGTGTCTGATTCTGATTTCTGCTGAGGTTTCCGTTGTCCACTTGTCCCTGGGTTCCTTGAATGGATGCTTTGATTCTCCTGGAATGATAAGAACAGAGCCCTGCCCTATTCCTCACTCAGGGACATTTGCCCTCTTTTTGGGGGGGGGGGTAGGTAATATTTCTCTTGAAGCAAATTTGGTTTTTGACAATATATAAAGTGTTATCTTTTAATCTGGTTTAAAGAAGAAATTATTTTGTTATTTTGGAGCTAAACCAGCTTTAGTGTATATATTTTGAGGTCTCGAAGGACAGTTTGTTTGTGTTGTGTGGGCCTTTTGTAAGTAGCTTTTAAACTTAGGTCCTTCCAAATGTGTGTGTCTCTGCATTCTAAATATTGGGATCCAAGACCTGTGGTTCCCATCTAAGGGGATTAAAGATGTGTTCCACCACTCCTGGATCAAAGTTTTTCTTTATTTAGAGTTTGTTTTGTATCAGGCTGACCTTGAGCTCTGAGATCTGCCTGTTTCTGTCTCTAGTGTATTGGGGTTAAGGGTGTACTCTTCTTGAATGATGGGATTAAGGGCGTGTACCCTCACCACCCTTTTCCGTGTAACTCTAGAATTTATAAGTCCACTAACACTTTGGTGCTCCTCCTGTCTCTGCTGAAGTTAAAGGCATGGGTTAACACCACATTTCTCCTGTATTTTACCTTAGCTCTACGTTTTTTCGACACTTGGAGGTTCATAAAACCAGGTTGAACAGCTGTGTCCTTTAATTTATTTACAGTGTATTAACGTTGTTACCTGCTTTTTTTTTTAATTAGTAAATTTAGTTGTTTGTTGCTACAGGTTACATCCTTGACATATTGTCCTCTTTTCCTGCTTCCCAGGCCCACCCTCCCATGCTCTACTCCCTGACCCTTCCATCTTGATCCTCTGGGGTGGAGTGTCCCTGCATACCAGTCTCTCACCACAGATCAGGAGTCATATGAGGGCTGAGGGCCTCTTCATACACTGGGGGTCTACGAGGCAGTACTGCCAGTGAAAGGTGTCTCCTTGCTACGGGGGGGAAACTAAAAAAAAAAAAAAAAACCAACAGACACACAAACCTACAAAAACAAAGAACAACAACAAAAAAAGAGAGGAAAAAGAAAGAGAAAAAAGAATGAAAGGAAAAAGAAAAAGAAATGAAAAGAAAAAAGAAATTTATGTCCATGTTCCTTTTGGTGTGTTGGTTGTAGTACAGATATCCTGTACGATATAGCTAAAATCCTACTATAAGTGAATAGATGCCATGTGCATCCTTCTGAGTCTGGGTTAGCTCACTCAGGATGAGCTTTTCTAGTGCCATCCATTTGGCTGCAAATTGCATAATTTTGTTGTTCCTGATAGCTGAATAGTATTCCATTGTGTAGATGTACCACAGTTTTTTAACCCATTCTTCGGTTGAGGGACATCTGGGTTGTTTCCAGTTTCTAGCTATTACAAATAAGGCTGCTATAAACATAGATGAGGAAACTTCCTTATGATTCCATGAAGAGGCATTTGGGTGTATACCCAGAAGTGGTATGGCTGGGTCCTGAGGCAAAGCTATTCCAAGTTTTCTAAGATATCGCCAGAAGTTTGGTTTTTGATGCATGTTTATTTTACAATTGTTGCATATTCTTGATCTTCTTATCTATATATAATGATTTCTTTTTCTTTAATAATTTTTAAAATTTAAATTCTGATATAAATGCAGCTAGGCACTCCTGGGTTCCATTTTCCCTGGAATATCAGCTTTCATCCCCAATACTTTCATTAAAAAAAGAAAAACAACATTTTTTTCACAATTTCATACATGTATATAATTGATTATATCTGCCCCCAGGTTCTTTTCTCCCTAGACACCACCCCAGTTTGGTCCCCCTCCTCCATATTCATGTATTGTCTCTTTCTTTTGGGAGGGAGATCCATTGAGTCCAATTAATATCCTCTTGTTGGAATGCTGTCTGATGTTGTCTTGATATTTTATAAGCCTTGTGTAGGTAAACATAGTTAAAGTTTTTTTTTTTTTTTTTTTTTTTTTTGGTTTTTCGAGACAGGGTTTCTCTGAATATCTCTGGCTGTCCTGGACTCGCTTTGTAGACCAGGCTGGCCTCGAACTCACAAAGATCCGCCTGCCTCTGCCTCCCAAGTGCTGGGATTAAAGGCGTGCGCCACCACCGCCCGGCTGGTAACCATAGTTAAATTGCGTTCATAAGTGCAACAACCATGTCATGTTTTTTAGATGACAGCATTTCACAACACTCTTTCCTGTCTTTCAAATGTTACATTCTTTCTGCCCCTGATTCTATGTTTTTCTGAGCTTTGGGGGTCAGAGGTTGACATAAATGCCTCATTTAAGGCTGAGCACTCAACAATCACTTATTCTCAGCCTTTTGACCAGTTATGAGTCTCTGTATAACAAACTGTTGACCACTGCATAAAGAACATTTCTGTCCAAGACTGGGCAGCACTAATATAAGGGTGTAAACAAAAATCTTAAAAGGCAGTTTGACAAAATGTCTTAAGAAGCACAGGTAGTATCTGACCAAGGTTTGTAGTACCTGGCATGAGTTTCTTCCTGTACAGTAGACTTCAGATCCAATCAGAAAGCAATTGGTTACCCCCATAATCTTCGTGGTTCTATTGCACCAGTGGGCACATTTTTCCTGGCAAGTAGATATTGTAGCATTCTGGGTACTCTGTTGAGTAATACCATTAATGACTTTTCTCCTCCGGTGGCCTATATAGCCCCTTCCAATAGTCTGAACACCAGCAGCCCCCAGGGAGAATGTTTTCAGGCCAGTTCCAGCTTGATTTCTCTTTGTTCTGTTAAAAAAAAAATATTGTGTTTACCAGTAGGTTCTTACCATCTGGTTATGTTTGGCAACGAAGACCAATGACAGTAGATTGTGTTGTTTTGGGGCCTCTGGTCCTCCTGACCAGTAACTTGTAGAAAGAGTTATCCCATGCCTGCCACTGAAATTTTATTTTTATAATCCATGTCTTCTGGGGGAAGCATTGTCCACCTAAGTAGAGTACCTGTGTTCAAACTTTCTTTTTCTTTTGAATTATTCTTTTAATTAGCTAACAAAGTAGTAGGTTTCCCGAAGGTTGTTTTGCTTAACCTACCTCTCAGTATGCCTTCCTTGTCCCCTTTTCCCCTTCTCCACTTAAACCTTATCACATTTTTCTATTCCTTCACTCCTTAAATTACCTCTCATGAGCACTTTCTACCTTCCTGACCGCTGAAGATATCCCAGATACACAGCTCTAAAAATACATACCCAAGATCCATATGAGAAGGAACATGTGGTGTTTTCTTGCTGGGCCTGGGTTATCCCACTTACTATGTATTCCAGTTCCATGCATTTCCCTGCAAATTCTGTAATCTCATTTTTTAACAGCTCTATAAAATTTGATTTGTGTATATGTTCCACATTTTCATTATCCATTCATTAGTTGATAGGTATTTATTAATTAGCTATTGTGACTAGGGCAGCAATGAATGTGAATTTGGATGTATTTCTATAGGAGTATATGGAGACTTTTGGGTATATATGCCCAGGAATGATGTATCTTGGTCATATTTTAGATGTTTTTTAGCTTTTGAGTTTATATTCCTACCACCAACAAGAATTCATCTTTCCCCACACTCTTGCCAACGTTTGTTGCCATTTGTTTTATTAATCATACCCATTCTGACTGGGGTGAAATGGAATCTCAAAGTTGTTTTAATTTATATTTTCCTGCTGTCTGGGGCTGTTGAACACTTTTAAAAATGTTTATTGGCCATTTGTATTTTTTTTCCTTTAAGAATTCTGTTTAGTTCCATGGTCTATTTTTAAATTTTGTTTGTTTTCTTGATGTTAGCTGCTTAAGTTCTTTGTATATTCTAAATATTAATTCTGTTGGATATATAGCTGGCAAAGATTTTCTCAGTCTCAGGCTTTTCACTTGGTTGACAGTTTCATTTGCTGTACAAATGCCTTTTACATTTAATTTGATTTGTTGGTTATTCTTGAGTGATTGGAATCCTATTCAGAAAGTTCTTACTGATATCTATATCTTGACGTGTACTTCCTACTTTTTTTTAGCAGTTTCAGAGAAAATTAATATTCAGAGTTAATCTTAAAAGGTATGTATTGATTCCTGTTACCTTGTTGATTTTGTAGTGTTTGGGTTTTTTTTTTTTGCCACTCGTCCTTTCTTGCTTAACTATAATTCTAGCATTATTTATGTCCTGTGGCCTTATGGACGAATTTGTTTTTCTCTTCAGTCCAAAGGATGACTTTGTAGAGCTGACTTAGTAGTCATAGGCTCTTTCAAATTATTATTATTATTATTACATAAAGTTTTACTTTTTTCTTCAATCATGACAGATACTTTAGTTAGTATAACCTATAATAATATGGTTGGCAGTTGTCTTTCAGAACTTGAAACACTATCCAGGCCACCTGACTTTTAAATTTTCAATTGAATAGTTGCTTTTATTCTGATGGGCCTGTGTGTGACTTGGATTTCTCTACTGTTTTCAAACTTTATTTTGTATGTTTAGTGGTTTAGTTGTCAAATGACCAAGGGAGATTCTTTTCTATTGCCCCCCTCCCCAGTTTGGTATTCTAAATGCCTCCTGTGTTTGAATTAGCATCTTGCTCCCTAGTCTGGGAATTTTTCCATCATGATTCATTTAACAATGTTTTCTGTGCCTGTAAGATTCTTCTTTTCTATGTCCATTATTTGTAGATTTGGTCTTTTCAGAGTGTTATATATAGCTTGGAATTCCTATTGGTATGTTCCTTGTTCTTGATTATTCCACTTTCTCAACCATGTCTTCAAGCTCTCTTCTCCTAAGTCTGGGGAAATTTCTGCTATGATTATTTTAAAAATGTTTCCATGCTTTTAGAATGAACTGGGTTCTCTTCTCTCTTCTGTGCCTACCATGATAGATTTGGTCGTTTCAGAATGTCATGTATGTCTTATTTCCACTGTAACTTTCTTACTGTTACAGTTTTGTCCTTGACTGATTTAGTTTGTCTGCTCTTCTTCACCCCGGGATATTCTGTCTCCTGGATCTGTGCTGTTAGTGAGACCTTCTGAGAGCTTTGTATTTGATTCAGTATGTTTTTTAATATCTAGCATTTTAACTTTGTTCCCCCCCCCTTTAAATCTGTGTTGAATTCATTTTTATCTGGCTTTGCCTTATTTATTTAGCTGTTTGTGTCCTCAATCAGTAACTTATTTCTTCTTTGATTTTTTTTTTTGAACATACTTACAACAATCCTTAGTTCTCTGGGATTTCATCTCACTTATTATCACTAGATATCATTACTGTAGGATCACTAGTGTTCAGAAGAGTTATATATATTTTTTCTTTTTCTGTTTCTTTTTTTATTTGTGTACCTGATATTACTTTACTTAGTTTTTCTTATCAGTTTTCATCTTTTCACTTGAAGTATTTGCAATATTCATGTGGGGCTTAGATATGGTAGAGTTGAGAGTGTAGTAAAGACCTTAGTCCAGGAGCTCAAGGTGCCTGGTGTAAACTCTGTAGTATTCCCTGGATATTAACTGCTAGAGCAGCCACAACATCTTGATATTACAGCTATTATATTAGTCAATTGGTAGCAATAGCCCCATTTGACTTTAGTAATTATGGGAGGATAAACAACCAAGGGTGGTATAGACAATTATCATATTTTAGATAATAAAATAAAGAGTTGGGGAGAAGTAGGATGGGTAAGGATAAGGATTAAATATTAGTCTTGAAAAAATATTGAGATGGGTAAAGTAACTGGGGGGGTTGGTTATATTGTTAGGGTCCACAGATTTTAGAGGTTGATAAATCCATGGAATTCAAAAAGAGGAAAGGATAATAAGGATCAGAGAGAAGAAGAGTTGTAGGAATAAGAAGAAGAGTATGTAAGATGTGGCTGAAGAGTATAGTAAAGAATGGTTGATTGTAAGTTGGGTAGAGAAACAAAACAATCCAAATTCCTAACTGAGCAGTCACAAGCAAAACCATCATGAGTCATAAATTCAAGAGTGGAGATTAAATAATAGAAAGTAAGAAATATAAAGAATGCTTACTGAATGAGTTGCTGGCTCAGTTGTGATGTATTGAGAGGTAAAGTTCTCAAATGGCTCTAGATCTAGCAATCTCCATATGGTGCTGTGTGCAGGAGTGATGAGTTGAAACCCACTTTCAATCTATTTGTGGTGAGTTTCTTGTAGGCAGCCCTGAGATAACTGAGGATGTGTCCATGGTGCCTTACTTTTCCCGCCTCCTTTGAAAATTCTCTTTACATTGGATTTCTCACAGTTTTACTAGAATTTGTTTAGTTGTACATCTCTTACATTTTGTCCTACTTGGAATTTGATAAACTTAATGGACATGTATACTAATGGTTTTCATCAGATTTGAGATGGTTTTGATAACTAGCACTTTAATTTTTTTCTCCTGTTATCTGTTACTCTTATCATGCTAGTATACTTTATAGTATCTTATCTGAGGTGCCTTTTTCATCATTACGTTTTCTTTTTGTTTTTAGACTGTGTAATCCTTTGCTCCTAGTTGTTCAAGATTGTTGTTGAGCCATTCTAGAGTTTTTTTTTTTTTTTTAACAATTTCACTGTTGTTCACTGTTTTCTATCTCTTTATTTTTCTTTGGCTTCTTTCTATAGTTTTTTTTTTCCTTTCTTTTTTTTTTTTTTTTTGGTTTTTCGAGACAGGGTTTCTCTGTTTAACAGCTCTGGCTGTCCTGGACTCACTTTGTAGACCAGGCTGGCCTCGAACTCGCAAAGATCCGCCTGCCTCTGCCTCCCAAGTGCTGGGATTAAAGGCGTGCGCCACCACTGCCCGGCTATCTTTTCCTTTCTTTTGACGTATATATTTTTCATAGGGTAGAAAAATCAATCTGAAACTATGCTTCGATCTGTTTTTGAAACAAAAGAAACATTGTTTGATTTATGATGGCTCTGGGCTTTTATCCTCCTGTCTCAGCCGCCTGAGTCTAGGGTTTACATGCTTAGCTTTTTAAAGTTTTAGACAAATTTTGAAGCTCATACACATGCATCTGGCTCTGTGCTTATGATGGGATTGCATCCTAGTAGATCCGTTGTGATTGGAAAGTATATTTACTGCACCAAGTTCAGCCACAGAGTGCACTGAAGATCCCTGTGATCTTGTGCTTACATGGGATCTACAACTTGTTACAGCTGTCTGCCATCACAACGTAGTTTACTGTTTTTGTTAGCCAATAAAATATTAGAATTGAGGTATGGCTTCTTCTAAATGCATACTGCATTTGAATTGTTCTAAAGTTTAACTGTTGTTAAATTGAGCCACCCAAGGTCAGACTGCTGGTATTATTTTTTTTTTTAAGTTTTTTTTTTAATGTATACAATGTTCTGCCTGCATGTATACGTGCACGCCAGAAGAGGACACTAGATCTCATTATAGATGGTTATAAGCCACCATATGGTTGCTGGGAATTGAACTCAGGACCTCCTGAAGAGCAACTAGCAGAAGTGCTCTTAACCATCCTGTCACGTCCCAGCCCCCAGCCCCCCCCCCACCCTGTCCCCCTTTTTTGAGACAGAGTTTCTCTGTGTAGCCCTGGTGGCTGTCTTGGAACTCCTTTTGTAGACCAGGCTGGCCTCAAACTCAGATCTGCCTGCCTCTGCCTCCCAAGTGCTGGGATGAAAGGCGTGCGCCACCACACCTGGACTGTTGGTATTGTAAGAACTGATGGACAGTCTTCTTTTTCCTTTGTAAATCCATTATCTGCTTCTTTCTCCTCCCTTAGCTTTGCTCATACTGCTTTTTTTGATCTTTTATAGGTTTGTGTTTGTTTATTTTTTTGCTAGAACTGAATTTTAAGTAAACATAACAATTCAGAAATCAGAATTTTACCTGGTCTTGTGGTTATGTGTTAGTGTTATTTGCAGTTTTCTTCTTGCTTTAGTGAATTTTGAGAAACAATATTGTATTGTGGCCACCAAAATCTTTAGTAAAATAGTAGTCAGCTAATGATTTGTCTAAAATTTCTTTAAATGCCTGGAAAGATAAGTCTTACCCCTGCATTGTGTGGTTCTGTTTGGAACATACTTTCACTAATAAGCCTGGAGTTTTACTACTTCTGTTAGTTTTGTTTATCAGCTGTAAGAGTTTTCTGGTGGAATTTTTGGGGTCCCTTATGTATACTATCATTTCATCTGCAAATAGGGATAATTTGACTTCGTTTCCAATTTGTATCCCCTTGATTCCATTCATTACATGCTATGATGTAACAGGGCAGGGCATGTAATTTAGATTTGGGGGGAGGGGGGTGTTTTCAAGACAGTTTCTCTGTGTAACAGTCCTGGCTGTCCTGGAACTCACTCTGTAGACCCAGGCCAGCCTCAAACTCACAGAGATCCACCTGCCTCTGCCTCTGAGATTAAAGGTGTGCGCCACCACACCCAGCCTAGAATAAACCATTTTTTTAAATGTGTAGGACTAATATATTCTAGTATAATGTAATGCATGAACTAGAAACAGTTTTATTGTCATTAAATATTATATACTCTACATAATTGTATATCCTATAATCTTATGCAGCTGGCAGCACTGACCCCTTTAATAACAGCATTACTACAAATACATGAATAATGCATCATGTTTCTGTGTTATAAAGGTCATAATGTTGCATGATAATAAAATGCTTTGGTCTCCTTTGTAATCTTAGAGCACAACCATTACATATGTCATCTCTTATTGACAAAATGTCTTTATGGACTATATAACTAGTTTGTTACTCATATCCAGATAAAATAAAATAGTTGATTCTGAGCCAAATATGAATGTTCAGGTTGCTTGCTGTTAGTATGTTCTATGGTGCAGGATATCATATGAATTTGTATAGCTGTAGAGCAAAAGGAAGACATAAATCAACACATTTACCAAATACACTGATAGAGGAACATCAGCAAAGTGGAATTTTCTTCATAGATTTCAGATGCTACCTTATTCTTAGCCTCAGGGCTAGTGGAAGCTGGTAGTTTACTTAAAATAGGATATCCCAAAAGTTTTGCTTAATCATCACAACCATGTTAGGTCTAATACAGGGGATTAAAGATAACCCAGGATAATTTTGTCTGTCAATTTGTAACATTCTGTCTCCACAATTATGTTTTAATCAATCATTCTCCTGAATCTTCAACACAGATGTGGCAGTGTTACTGATGTAAGCTGATAGTAGAACCACTTTTAATTTTTTAATCAATTTTGTTGTTGCTTTTATGGTGTGGCATATTTATTTGAAGGTCCTTATTCTGCCACTTTTGATTACTTTTTATCCTTTTCTTTTTTTTTTTTTTTTTTTGGTTTTTCGAGACAGGGTTTCTCTGAATATCTCTGGCTGTCCTGGACTCGCTTTGTAGACCAGGCTGGCCTCGAACTCACAAAGATCCGCCTGCCTCTGCCTCCCAAGTGCTGGGATTAAAGGCGTGCGCCACCACCGCCCGGCCTATCCTTTTCTTGAATGAATGCTTGTAATTTCTGTCTTTTAAGAAATTTCTCCATTTCTCAAAAGCAGATTACCATGGAGTTCTACTTCCAGCCAGGTTTTTTGTTGTTTTTGTTTTGTTTTTCTGGTTTTGACTGGTGTTATATAAATGTCTAGGTAGAATTGTAAAGCTCTTTTACATATTTTTTTGGAGGGGAGGTGGTCCACTTTTTTCTTGTTGATAAATGAGATTAATGTTTGAAATCTCCAATATAAGGTGTATTACCTTTTGGGAATAATATTCTGCTGGTTTTTTAGTTTTTAAAAGATGTCTCCATTCTTGTTTATCTTCTGATGTGTTCAATTCTTTTATCCAGTCCATTTTTAAGAAGGTCTTCTGTTTGTCATTATCATGGTCTAGTATGATTGTACTGCAATGCATTTTTTTAAGTGATACCCTTTAGTAAACTTCTTTGTATATATTTTGTGTCCTGTACCAGCTTACTCATTAGATTTTTTTCTTAAGTTAACATATAAAGTTAAGGGTTGGTTACAGCCTTTTCATATATATACATAATTTTACTTTGTTCTTATTCAATCCTCCTGTTCTGCCGTTCCTTCCCCATACTTCCTGGGCTTTCTTGCTGGTCTCTTCTTGAATCTATTTTCTCTGTTTACTGAGTTTTCTTTTCAGTATGTCTAATATACCTACCTCATTTGTCAAAAATTTCCTCCTGTGGCACTCAAGTTATAATGATATACTGTAAAATACCCAAATATTTAAGAATTCAGCTCGACTGACCATATACTTGGAAACAGCACTCAGGTGAAGGTATTCTGTAAACCTGTGAGAACAGCACTCAGGTCAAGGTGTAGCCCGTTTCCATGACCCTTTTCCTTTTCCCCTTTGAAGTTAACTGAAAACTGCCGAACAGACTTCCACCACAGTCACATCATTTCACACTTCAGAAATATATGAAATTTCCAGGAACTATACGTTCTTCTAACTTGGTCATTTTTTCAAATAAAGTACATTTTGATGGGTAAATGAACCACTGATGATTTATTTTAGTAATTGGGAAACTCCATGTCTAGACCTTTGAGTTGTGCTTTTCTGGATCTGAATACTAGATAATCATTGCATGTCTACATTTATCAATTCTTTCTTCATTCATTAAGGACATATACAATCTGTTACAGGTATCTTGTGATTTGATACATCTCTTTTCTTATATTTTTGGTTGTGAGCCTAGCCTTTAACGGCTGAGCCATCTCTCCAGCCCACATCTCTTTTCTTAATACTCAAGATGTGTTTGATCACTTTCATAACAAAATTTTCCTTCCACATTTTCTATTATCTTGTCAACAGATTTTCTTCATTTTCCTCATGTAATATGTTAATATAAATATTCCAAGGAGACTTCTTTTTTATTTAAAACAATTTGTTTATATTTTATATTTATCTATTTGTGTGGAAGGGAGGCATATGTTTTAGTAACAGCACAATACTATAGTAGTTGGTTTTCCTTCTACCATGTGGTTCCTAGGGATAAAAACTAAAGTCATCAGGTTGGCAGAAGCAACTTTACTGAGTCATCTCACCAGCCTGAGACTCTTTTTATATAAAATCAGTTATTCTTTATTAAATAGAATTGTTATGTTTTGGTTTAGCAGTCTATCTTTAAAAGTAATGTAGGCTCTCTAAGATAATTTTAAAATAAACAATGATTAATATGTATGTGTTTATGTATATGGATGCATGTATTTCTTTTGGCAAGCTCAGATTTTAGGCTCACACACTAAAATCTGGAAATAACTCATTTGATATTACTATTTATGACTATCTTAAAGTATTTTCTTTATATTCATGTAATTTCTTTAGATGTGTGTTACAGATAAAACAGTAAAATTCAATTTAAGAAATTAGTATGTTGTTTCATACTGTATGCCCTGAAATGTAATTGTCATTTTTTATTTTTGTTTTCTGTTTAAGGCAATCCTTTATCACAGGATATTATGAGCTTATACCAGGACCCAGATGGAACCCGAAAGCTACTGAACTTCATGCTTGACAATCTTGCAGGTAACACTTAAAAGAAATTGTGAGTTTCCTCATAGAGGTCATTGTTAATATTTCAGCTATACTCTTAAAATGAGCTTTATCATAAAAAACACCTTCCACCTCATATACAAAATGTAAGATTTATAATAAAAGGAAAAACATTTAATATTACTCAGAATGCTTTTGGCTCAGAGTGACTTCAATTTGGATGATGGAAGACAAACAAATTAGTAAATTCATTTCCAGAATCTTTGTTGTAAGAAATCAAGAATAGATCTAGAGATATATTTATGCTGTTAGACTACTTGCTTAGCATGCACAAAGCATTTGGTTTTATTTCCAACACTACATAATCTGGGTATAGTGGGTATACACATGTATTCTTAATTCTTAGGAGATAAGAGGAATGAAGATCAGAAGTTCAGGATCATCTTTAATCTTTAGCTCACTGCAAATTCCAGGCTAGCCTGAGATTCTTCAGATTCTGTTTAAAAAACAATTAGGAATATGTGAATGTTTAATTAAGCTATATGTAGATATACTCTATTTTTTTTAAACTTAAAAATAACATGCATATAATACCTGGATGCTATTCCCAAATTACAATAAATATCTTTCTTATCTCTATCAATGTTGCCAGTTAACTCAACCATCTGTATATTTTTAGGAGTTCTTTGTGAGAGTCATTTCATATCTATGTTGCAAATACCCTTTTCTGTGCTTGGTTTATCTTTTGATGAAGAGAAATTTTAGCATACTAAAATATACTGGTTTTAGGGGGTGGAGTGGGTAGTGGTGGGCCTGGTATGGTTACAACTTCTGTGTCCTCTCTAAGACCTTTTCCTTAGTGTAAGATCATGAATGCATATTCTAGAAACTCTTTTTACTTGTAATACAGCTATAACCGTCTTGGAATTAATGTTTGTGCAAGGTAGGAGTAAAGTTCCATGATACTTCCGTGTGTGTGTGTGTGTGTGTGTTTACTCTAACTATTTACTAATAATTTTATTCTTTCACTGCTGATTTTTAATGCTGCATCAGAAATCAAGTGTGAATCTGCTGATGTAACTCGGTGGAGAGCTTGCCTACCATTCATAGAGCTCTGTGATCCCTAGTGCCACAACCTGGGTGTGGTGGCGGCATATGCTTGTAATCTCAGTGATTCGGAAGGTGGACAAGGGAGGATCAGAAGTTAGAGGTCATCTTCAGTTGCATTTGAAGCTTAGCCTGAAATACATGAAAACAAAAGAAAACATTTTTTCCTACTTAGTTTTTTCATACAATATATTTTGTTCGTAGTCTTCTTACCCAACTCTCTCCAAATCCTATCTACCCAACTCCATCTTTTTTCTTTCAAAAACACAGAACAAAAAGCAAACCAAACAAATGAATAAGACAAAAAATACCAAACCAAAACAAGCCAACCCTCCATCCCCCAAAAATGGTGTCCATTTTGTGTTGACCAGCAGCTACTCCTTCCTGTACATGGGCTTACTCAGGAATGTGGTTGATATACTCAAGTGACACTCCATTGGAAAAAAATGGATGTTCCCTTTATCAGCAGGAATCAGTAGCAAATAGCTCCTTAGTTAAGTGTGTGAATTTGAGTCCTCCTCCTATTCTCAGTGCTGGGACTTTGTCAGATTTCAACCCATGCAGGTCCTGTGCATGTTGTCACAGTCTCTGATTTCTTTTGTGTGTATCAGTCCTGTTGTGAATGTGATGTGTGGAGAATGAATGTCTTTGGAGCACTCAGTCCTGAGAGGGGTGTCTTTATCAAATCTCTCCTTAAGGCTCTTGGATCTGTGCAGAAGAGGAGGTGAAAAGGTTTTTAAGAACCAGATGTAGTGGACGACTCAGAGAAAATTTTTAAATTAGAAAAAAAAAAAGTATCAGTATATATGGAATGGTTTCCAGCTTTTCAGATCTTATATTCTTTAGGTAGTCTAACAGTATGCTGATAGTATTAGAAAAAGTCTTGACAGTAACACTTCCCCCTTGATCTGATTATATTTGACTGTGGGCTTTTTTGTTTTTTTTGTTTTTTTAAATCAATTTCAAATCCCCTTTTCACAATGCTGTTGATAGGTGCTGGAGAAGCGACTTAGCCATTAAAAGCACTGGTTGGTGTTGCAGAGGACCCAAGTTCACACCCACTTGGAAGCCCACAACCTTCCTCAACTACAGTGCAGGGGATATGATACCTTCTTTGGGCTTTCCTGGCTCTAGGCGTACATGTGGTGCATAGTATGCAACATTCGAAACACCCACACACATAAATTAGTAAGATCACTTTTAAAGAAATGTAGTGACATTACTTGGGATTATATTGAATCCATGCAGTACTTTAGAAGAATTGACGTGTCAACAACACCATATTTTATTTTTCATTTATTGGGACCTTCTGGAATTTCAGTTTTTTTTTTTAAATACTTTATTTTTTTTTTCTTCAAGTTACATCTCAGTAACAAACCCCTCCCTATTCCCCCTTCCTATCCTGCCCTTCCACCCTCTTCCCCCCAGAAGTTTCCCCTTTCAGTCCAACAGATGGTTCCTTCTCTTATAACAGTAAGTATTATACAAAACAATAGATATAAATATGCCACATTTATGAGAGTTAAATGGCCCAGTATACCTTCCCAATGTCCAGTTTATACATATTTGGCCCCTGACTTTAACATTCTACTATCTAACCAACTCCATGAGTTTAAAGGTCTATATGTGACTCAACATTCATACTATCTTGCAACACACTTTTAAGAATATCTTCTTAGATCTATAACACCCTCTTGATTCCTAAACAATTCAAAATTTAACTATGAGACTCTAGCTGTCTATTCTTCAACCACCTCAGAGACCTGAGAGGGATAAATATATTTGCTTATATAGGAAGTGCAGGGCCTGCAGCTTCCAAAACTAAGAAAGAACATACCAACCTCTCCAAATGGGAGTTCCCGAATCCCGGGTTTAGTGGCTTCCGTGTCTGTGAGAGATGGGGAGAGCCTTTCCCTGGGACTTTTAACAGTCCCTTGGGAGCTGTGAGTGTTCCCGGTGGGGGGGGGGGTCTAGCCCCTCCGGTTTTTGCACAGTGCCCAATAGCTCTGTGTTTTTTATGGCTCTTTTTTCCCCGCGTTCAAAATGCGTCAGTGTAGGTCGCCGCCATCTTGGCTCCCCAGAATTTCAGTTTTGAATTTTAGGTTTCTTTAATCAGTCTTGCAAGTTTTATTTTCTAACTTTGACTTTTTGATATTTTTACAATCTTAAGACTAAAGCTTGGTATCTTAGTAATTACTGCTGATTTGTGGAATTGATATTTTTATGTACTTCTTGATATTCAGTCACATTTCTTAACACTTGGTAAAAATGCCCTCATATACTACTATACCATATGTTTGATGAGCTCTTTTTTTAGTACTAATACATTTTTATTTCAGTTTTTACCATGTTTATCTGCCAACAATTATAATTTCACTATTTTTCCTAATGCTTATACATTTTATTTTTTTCTTTATTTATAGTACTTGGAAAGACTGCTCAGTAAAAAGCAAATGGTGATACTACCTATACTTATCAAATATAATTTAATAATTTAGAATTAAGTATGATATTCATTTTAACTTTTATATAGATAAGCTTTATTGAGGATATTTTCTAATTTGTTAGTTTTTTATTGAGTAGATGTTAACTTTTTTTAAGTGCTGATACTTAATTGAGATATTTTTTAGCCATTCTCTTACATTTTAAATTGAATTTAACAGCTTTTTATATGTTATGCCATGTTTTGTATCCCTTGAATAAACTCAAGTAGGTTGAAGTATATTCTTTTTTTTATATCACTAGGTTTAATTTATTAATGCTTTTCTTAGTATTGTTTTCATTTGTGTTTGAGTCAGAACTGCCAGCAACTTTTTTCTTCATTGTTGTCAAATTTTAGTTTTGAAGATAGAGTGATTTCATGAAATCTGTTGAGAATTGTATTATTTGGTAAAGTTTATTTATTATTATTATTGCAGAATATATCTATTCCTGAAGTTTTCTCGCAAGAAGCTTTAAATTACTGCTTCAAATTTTTTAAAGCTTTATTTTATATGTATGTGTGTTTGCCTTTATATGTATATGTATTTGCACAGCATGTGTGCAGAGCCTGCAGAGGTCAATAGAGGCCATTGGATCTGTTGGAATTGGAGTTACAGATGTGTGTGAACTGCTGTGTAGGTGCTGGGAATCAAGCCTGGGTTCTCTGCCAAGAGTAATAAGTGCTCTTAACTACTGAGCTGTTCTCCACCTAAACACATGGTACTTATCATCTGACATGTATATGCTGGCAGTAGTCATCATTGCATTACTGTTTTAATTTTTAAAGTAATTATAGTATTATCTGAGTTTCATTTCTCTTTCCAGTTCTGAAAGTTGTGTTATCTGAAAATAAGCACATTTTAGTTTATTTTACTTTTGATTTTTTGAGACAGGGTTTCTCTGTGTAGCCCTGGCTGTCCAGGGCTCACTTTGTAGACCACGCTGTCCTGAACTCACAGAGATCTACTGGCCTCTGCCTGATATTAAAGGCTGTGCCACCTCGCCCAGCCCACATTTTGCATAATAACTCTTCAGTCTTTTTTTACAGAAGAATTCAGAGTATCTTTTAATGATACATTTAATGTTCATAGGATATATAATGATGTTTCTTCTACTCGAGGTACTAATTTTTACTCCTTTAGTTTGCATTGTAGAAAGTCATGCTCCTAGATATTTGCCAGTTTTTCCTTGTGGGGAAAACCTAACTTTTGGCTTTATTGATTCCCTTTTATTGAATGTTTTTGTCCAGTATCGTTAATTTCTTAACTTTATTTCTTCAGTTCTTTTTTTTTTTGGTATTTATTTGCTGTTCTTTTTCTAACAACATGAAACCCAGGTCAGCAATACCTATTTATGTCTCTCTCTAAATATGCCTTTAAATGTATCCCTCAGGCTTCCATTGTATTATTTTTATATTATTAATTCAATTCATCCCTTTTTCTAATAGCCCTGTTTACCTTGTGTATCAGTTAGAATATAAAATTCATGAAAGTTCAAACTATATTTTTAGTTTGATTCTATTAGGTTAGAGAACATACTCTTTTATTAAGATTTTAAAAACATAAGATAACACATTCTTAATTTTTGTAGGTGTTAAGTACACTCCAAAAGAATATGCCTCTGCAGCTGTTTGATGCAGAATTCTATATGTTACCAGTTTATGTTTGTGGATTATATTGTTTCAGTGTGATTACTATATATTTAGTAATTTGGTTTTATTCTGTTGTTAGACTATTTTGAATTGCAGACTTGCCTGATTCTTATTACCTCAGCTGTTTATTTATGTGTGCTAAGGATACATTTTAATGTTTTTTTATTATTACTCATTTTTGTATATTTTGAACTTAGTGTTTCTTTCCTCTGCTTGGTTTAGATTTATTTTGTTCCTTTTTGTAGTTAGGGTAGTAACTAAAATTATTAATGGAACTCTATCCTCCCCCCCCCCTTTAATGTTTATTTATTACTTCAGGTTACATCTCCATCATAGTGCCCTCTTTCTGCCCCTCCCAGTCCCTCCCTCCCACCCTCTACCCCCATCCCTTCCATCCCACTCCTCTGGAGTGGAGTGTCCCTACATAACAGTCCCCCACCCCAGTTCAGCAGTCATATGAGGGCCAAGAGCCTCCTCATACACTGGGGGCCTACAAGGCTGCACCACTAGGGCAAAGTGTCTCATTGACAGGTAACAAAGTCTGTGTTCCTGTTCCCTTTGGTGCATTGGCTGTAGTATAATTATGCTGTACTATATGGCTAAAATCCAATTATAACTGAATAGATGCCATGTGCATCCTTCTGAGTCTGGGTTAGCTCACTTAGGATGAGCTTCTCTAGTTCCATCCATTTGGCTTCAAATTGCATGATTTCACTGTTTCTTATAGCTGAGTAATATTCCGTTGTGTAGATGTACCACCGTTTTTTTTTTTTTTTTAAATCCATTCCTCAGTTGAGGGACATCTGGGTTGTTTCTAGTTTCTAGCTATTACAATTAAGGCTGCTATCCTCTTTTAACATAGTATGCCCCTGTTATCTTTTCATTTTCATTCAGTTCAGTGTGTTCAATTTCCTTTGTGACTTCATCTTTTTTTTTTTTTTTTTTACAGAAAAAATTTTTGTCACTTCATCTTTGACCAGTGATGTATTTAGAACTGTACTGCTTAATATACAAATGTTGTAAAGTTTTCCTGTTTTGTTGATTTGTTGTTTGATTCTATGTAGGAACAATCGGAAAATATAGTTCAACTTTCTTCAGTTTAAAAAAATATTAATTTGTCTATGATCCAAGATATTGATTGTCATAGTGTATGTTCCATGGGCTTTTGAAAAACTTGCACATTCTATAGTTGATGAATAGTGTAGATATGTAGGCGAGATCGTGTTAGTCATGGTACTCAATTCCTCTTTTTTTTTCCCACCTGGTAATCCTATCAAATGGTGATATGAAGGACTTAAAAGTCCTCAGCTGTAATTATTCATTTGTTTATTTATCTATTCATCTTTTGCATCTGGTATTTTTTCAATATTTTTATTTTATGTGTATGAGAGTTTGCCTGGATTTGTGTATGTGTATCATAAGCATGCCTGATGCCTGAAGAGGCCAGAAAAGGCATCTGATACCCTGAGACTAGAGTTGCAGAGGTTTGTGAGCCACTGTTTGGGTTTACTGCACTAAATGATTTTAACTGCTGAGCTGCCTCTACAACCCCTGCTTCTGGTATTTTAAGCTGTTGATTGGCACACACATGTTTAGCATTGTTACAGTTTAGTAGATTGATTATTTCATTATGTAGCTATCCTCTGTGTTCTTTATATTTTTTTATTTTGAAAACTTCTTTATCAGATATTAACATAGCCATTCTTGTTTTTGGAAAGTTATTTTCTTATTTTCTATTTTGTTGTATTTGAAGATATGTAGAATACTTGAGTCGTACTTTTTAATTCACCTCACTAAGATTTTATTTTGCCTTTTATTTTAGCTTAAGTCTGGGGAGCCATACTTGGTACCATAGTAATAGTTTATATATTATATATAATATATATATATTCGTATTTTGGATATCAAATACAATTTAAGAACTGATAGTGATGTGGGTAATGTTAATGCTCCAACTTTATTTATTCCTTTTTTCTTTTTGGTATT
Organism: Lophiomys imhausi; assembly: GCA_907164525.1. NCBI lineage: Eukaryota > Metazoa > Chordata > Mammalia > Rodentia > Muridae > Lophiomys > Lophiomys imhausi. The sequence continues at coordinate 988,257 of CAJQZJ010033237.1, read as the reverse complement.
TTTCCTTCCTTATATTTTCTTTCTGTTTAGAGAACTTTCTTTAGCACTGGCTACCCTTTAAAATCAGATCTGTTAGTGATCAGTCTTTTAGCTTACCTTTTCATACTGACCTTTATTTCCTCTTGATGCTCCGACCTGCTGATTTCAGCATCACAGTGGTTTGGAGTATCTAGGATTATACTAGAGCACCCATGACCAACTCCTTGATTTCCAAAGGATAGTTTTGCTGAATACCTAATTTTCAGTTGACAATTCTTTTCATGTAACCATTTTAAAATGTAGTATTTCCTTAGGCTTCCAGTGTAATTTAAATTTATGTTTTCCTATAGGAAATCTGTTAGGTCTTTGATGTTTCTGAATTTACTTCTCTAGTTCTCAGAAGTTCAGTTAGAATCTGTCTTGGAAGAGATTTCATTGAATTTATTGGCCTTAAATTTACTTACCTTCTGTGATTGCTGGTTGAATGGAAATTTTTATCCACTATCTTAGAAAACTTTTTCAGACTTATATTCTTTCTTCTAGAGTTCTAATGATACGAACTTAGGTATTTTTATAGTTCTGTAAGTATTTTCATATTTTATTTTGTTTACTTTTTTTTCAGTTTTTCAAGACAGGGTTTCTCTGTGTAGCCATGGCTGTCTTAGAACTTGCTCTATAGACCAGGCTGGCCTCTAGCTCACAGAGATCTGCCCCTGCGTCTGCCTCCTGATTTTAGGATTAAAGGCATGCGCCACCACTACCCAATGTACTTTCAAAGTCTTTTTTTTCTGTTTCTATTTCCTTCATTATAAACCTGTATCAATTTATTCTAGAAGTCAATGACTTTTTCTTTTGTAATTTGTATACTTGTGTCTTTTCGGTGGTTTTAGTTCTGGTTCAACAAAGTGGGTTTGAAAAAGTCCTTACTGCTCGAGGGCACAACATGCTTCTCCGAGAACCATCCAGCTACAGATGTAGCTCAGCATCTACATTAGATAATTGGTTCATCTTGAGGGCAGGGATTATTCTGGAAAGCTGTATTTTTCCTGAAACCAAGGTGATTGCAGGTTTGGATAATTGTCTGAAGACCTTTTGAGAACTCTGGGGTAGGACATTACAGAAAGTTGATAATAAAGAACCTCAACTACTTTCTTTGTGTTCTCAGCATTGAAGAGAATGAATGTGCTAGCTATTCTTGTGTTGCGTTAACATTATAAAACAGTAGAAGAAAGAGCAGGTAATGAAAGCCTAATTAGAAAATCTGTTTTGAATTTCATACATTCATTTTCTTTTTCTTGATTTACTAGGGTATTAAATTTTCACATAGCTTTCATTTTGTAGAAGGGAACAAAGCTAAATCACTATAACCTACCTACATAATAAAAACAAAACATTTTGCTTAAGGTTTTAAATTTAAGGCACTTTTCATAAAATTGCACATGTAGAAATACCATTAATAAGTTTCTTAATGTTCTTTTGTAATGCTAGTTTTATGTTCTCTGCATAGTTCCTTTAGAAATTTAAGTGAATTTATTTGTTGTGTTTGTGTGTGCCCTCGGCATTTGTGGAGGTCAGAGGACAACTTCAGAAGATCCCTCTCCCTTATCTCTTGTGCTGCCCTGCACTGCGTGTTCCATGCCAGCTAGTGCCTGAGCTTCTAGATGCTTCTCTGGCCTGCTGGGTGCATAAGCGTAAGGACAAGGCTTTTTACATAGGCTCCAAGATCGGGGATTGAATCCGTTCAGCCTGAGGCAACAGGAATTTTTGTCCACTGATTCCTGCATATCTTTTCTTAAATATCTTTTAGTTTTGAGGTCTTAATTAAATTCTACCACTGGATTTTTTTTGTGGGCTATTATAGCCAAATAGTAAATGAGTTGATTTGGTATTAGAAATTAAAAGATACTGATTTTACAAGCATATAGGATTATTTTGTTTTTGTTTTTCTTTCAGTTCATCCAGAGCAGCTTCCTCCGAGGCCATGGATTACATTAAAAGAACGAGACCAAATTCTGCCATCAGGTAGCTTTTCTCATCTTTGGCTTTGAAAATAAATTCTTACTTGAGCTTCGTGATTAACAGGCTTTCATTTTATCCACCGTGGGTGTAGATGGGTTCAAAAATATTTACTTAAACAGCATCAACATTAAGATAAGCCTATTAAACAAGTAAATATCTTATATCTTTCACATTGGTGCACTGGGATAGAAAATTATTCCTTGTGATGCACTTTCTTTGAGACCTTAGATGATTCTTAAATCATGTAATGAGCAATAATAAACTTTCCTCTGAAATTTTTTAAATTTCTTAGATACTTTTATCTTTTTTGATATCAATACTGGTGATACTTAATGTTTAAGTGAGCTTGGTGGAAATGTCAACAGGATTGATTGTAGAAATGGTTCAAAGTATTTTATAACTTTAAGGACATAACCTGACATGTCTAAAACAGTAATAATTTATGAAATTTAAGCCATTATGTATTTATGCAAACAAGTAACAGTTTGATAGTTTTGTAGGACTTTTAACTGCGTGTTAAGATATTTTAGGCTTGGAAATTCTACTTAAAATAAGTTGTAAAGGAGCTAGAGAGATGGCTCAGTGGTTAACAGCACTTGTTGCTCTTGAAGAAGCCTGAAGTTCAGTTTCTAGTGCCCATGTGGCAGCTTACAGCCATCCATAATAACTCCAGTTCCAGGGGAGCTGGTTCTCCTCAGGAAATAAGGCTGCTTGTGGGTTGCATACATACAGGAGCTCATGAATACACATAAAATCCTTTTTAAAAATTGTGAATTATTGTTTAAGTGCCTTTTATTTTTTTTCTTTTTTTTTATAAGTACTTTATTTTTTTTTCAAGTTACATCTCAGTCACAAACCCTTCCCTATTCCCCCTTCCTGTCCCACCCTTCCACCCTCTTCCCCCCCAACAGCTTCCCTTTTCAATCCAACAAATGGTTCTTTCTCTTATAACAGTAAATTCTATACAAAACAGCAGAATTAAATATTCCACATTTATGAGAGTTAAATGGCCCAGTATACCTTCCCAATGTCCAGTTCATACATATTTGGCCCCTGACTTTAACCTTCTACCTTCTCACCATCTCCATGAGTTTAAAGTTTTATAACTGACTTAGCTTTCATACTAACTTGCATCACTTTTATAACCATCTTCTTAGATCTAGAATGCCCTCTTGATTCCTAAACAACTCAAAATTTAGCTATGAGACTCAAGCTGTCTATTCTTCAACCACCCAGAGAGCTGAGAAGGATAAATATATCTGATTATACAGGAAGTGCAGGGCCTGCAGCTTCCAATACTAAGAAATGACAAACCAGTGACTACTTGGACAGTTCCCATTTTCTCTCCATACATTCCAGCATCAGTCTTCAGCCTTTTGGTCCTGTTTCTCTGACAGACATTTATCCTGAGTGAGCTAACCCAGACTCAGAAGAATGCACACGGCATCTATTCACTTATAGTAGGATTTTAGCTATATCGTACAGGATATCTGTACTACAACCAACACACCAGAAGGAACACGGACATAAACTTTTTTTTTCATTTCTTTTTCTTTTTCCTTTCCCGTTTTTTTTCTTTTTCTTTTTCCTCTCTTGTTTTGTTGTTGTTTTTTGTTTTTGTGGGTTTGTGTGTCTGTGGGTCTTTTTTTTAGTTTCCCCCCCATAGCAAGGAGACACCTTTCACTGGCAGTACTGCCTCGTAGGCCCCCGGTGTATGAAGAGGCTCTTGGCCCTCATATGACTCCTGATCTGTGGTGAGAGACTGTTATGCAGGGACACTCCACCCCAGAGGATCAAGACGGAAGGGTCAGGGGGTAGAGCATGGGAGGGTGGGGCTGGGAAGTGGGAAAAGAGGACAATATGTTAAGGATGTAACCTGTAGCAACAAACAAATAAATTTATTAATTAAAAAAAAAGCAGGTAACAACGTTAAAACGCTGTAAATAAAATAAAGGATACAGCCATTCAGCCTGGTTTTATAAACCTCCAACTGTCGAAAAAACGTAGAGCTAAGGTAAAATACAGGAGAAATGTGGTGTTAACCCATGCCTTTAAGTGCCTTTTAAATGATGTCATAAATATTTGTATGATACTTACTTTCATTTTAAAATTAAATAGAAGTTTCACCTTTCATGGGTTAGACCAGTCACTGAATACTACTACTACTACTACTTTAATGATTTTAAAGGATATAGTGCAGTTAGAAGTTACTATCTACCTTTTGAACAATATAAACCATTCTGTTTCTGAGGGGTTTTATTTGTTTTGTTTTTGGGGTTTTTTTGTTTTTGTTTTTTTTTACGACAGGGTCTCTCTATTATGTAGATCTGGTTGCCCTGGAACTTGCTGTGTAGACCAGGCTGATCTAATAGAAATCCCACTTGCTTCTGCTTCCCAAGTGCTGGATTAAAAGTCTGTGCCATCACACCTGGTCTTTGGCTTTTATACATTAAAGATGAGTGTAATTTTTTGTTCTTTAATTCCTTCTTGAACACAAATGAGCGTAATTTGGAAGAAAGGCTTCTATTGTTACACAGACACATTTCTATTAAGAAAAGGAACAAAACACAGAACTAAATATTAAGTAGTCAGTGATTCCTAAAGTAATGTATTCTTAGGGTTTAACTGTGATAAAGAACTAGTAAAGATTTTTGTTAATATGGTACTAACTGAATAGATTCTGAGTATCAACACTGAAAAATGCCCTGTTCTCTTGCTGAATAGAGAGATGCGTGTAATAACTCAGGGTAGTTTAGAGTGATTTATAATTAGATAAATCACTAACCATGCAATAATCAAGCCGAGTTAGTGAAGAATCTTCCAGATGGAAATGGAATAGAAGGAAATTGTAACTGTAGCTTAATTAATTTTTACTTTAAAACTTGTAAACATTGCATTAATACAGAATTTAGTATTTTGTTATTGAAATTTTCACTGCTACACTTTCCTAGAAAAATCTTCAAAAAAACCTTGGGTATGAATGAAACCAATATAATATTAATCAGCCTTCTTTTCTCTTCAGAATACTACCCCAAATCAGGAGAGGCAGAACATGGTAAACTCAGGGTGCTCACTTCATAGCATAGTGCCTTACAAATGGTTACGGTTCCTTTCTAAAGTAAATACAGAGGATATTAATAACTCTAACTGAAATGTAGTCTGCAGTATACAAAATGGCCATGAATCAGATACTTTACTGCCTTTCCTATTATTGAAAGTGAACCTAACTTCAACAAAGTTACTTCATCTTGAATTGTTTACAAATTTATGAAATTAACGGTTTTTAAACGTGGAGGTTTACTATACTCAAGTGGTATCCATTTTGAAAGTATGCATGCCAAGAACCTAATGCTCTGACTTAGTAAGAGTTATGTCCTTGGTATCCATTTGTTTGTTGTTGATGATGATGGTTTTTTGTTTTTTTGTTTTTTTTTTTAACTGTCTATGAACTGACTCAGGTGGATACCCAAGGTGGAGAATTGTTGAGGAAAGTTAGGCCTTTTTATAGTTTAACATGCATGCTAATTTGAGTCTATTCAGGATTTTTTGTTAAACTTCAGTTACTGTTTCACAGAGATTTAGGGGCCAGAAATTGGGGATTTCCAAGCATTGAGGTGACCATTGGTGGTGCTGGGTCTTAGAGTTTATTGTGGAGTAGCGAGGGCGGGCATCTAGATTAATAGTTTACTTACACATTGGGTCCCCCCCCCCAAGACAAGGTTTCTCTGTGTAGCCCTGGCTATCCTGGACTCACTTTGTAGACCAGGCTGGACTCAAACTCAGAGATCTCCCTGCCTCTGACTCCTGAGTGCTGGGATTAAAGGCATGTGCCACCTTGGTCAGCCAGTATTGTTTTGTTTTTACTAAGTCAGAATCTTATAGAATGATAAATTTATTTCAGAAATGAACATTAAATTGGCAAAAAGAATTTATAACTAAATTTTGTTCACTTTCTTCTGGCTCAGATTAGTGGGAGTAATAATAAGTCTCCAATATATTAACTATCAATGTTTTGATAAAAAGTAATAAAATTAGAACCCTGTAAGTGAAATGAATCCAAAATTTGCTTTTGTTTTAATTAAATCAAACCCTTTTCTCAGTAAATCACATGCAAACGATTAATACTCTGATTTTCAAATTTTGAATTTATTAAATATTCAACATTTTGATTATGGATAGTTAAATCTAGACTATTAAACAAACAATGTAATGTACTTCAGTGAGATCATCAGGTAACATTGTAAGTGAAATTGTCTTTAACTTAAAAGGTAAATGTAAAAGTCATAAAAGATCTTACCTTTTTGAGAAATCCTGCATTCCAAATGAAACAAAGGAAAATACTTTATCAGAATTTATTTACTTCTGCTGGCATTTTGCCGTAATGATATATGAACTGTATTTGTGTGGTTATGCAGCTATATTCTTGATTCTGATTAACAAAAAGTTGCCTAATTTCCTCCCTTTGTCTGTTTTTTTTCTCCTGCTTTCTTAGCATCATTCACGGTTATGTGTTACAATGTGTTATGCGATAAATATGCTACTCGGCAGCTATATGGCTATTGCCCATCCTGGGCATTAAACTGGGAATACAGGAAAAAGGGAATTATGGAAGAAATTGTTAACTGGGACGCAGATATCATTAGTCTTCAGGTAACACTATAGAAATTAAATTGTGTTTAATTAAAGGTGAACTAAAAGTAGTAGAAGATCCTACCTCTGGAGAGAAGCCGTGTTCAAAGCAAAACTCAAAAAGAATAGTTTTTCTCCTTTAGCAGAGGAATAATTTTAATAAAAGTTAAAGAGCTTTCCACAGTGTAACATATTGCTGACTGAGGACATGTGCACTTATTTTCTCTACTGTTTTCTGAAGTTATTCTTGCCTCTTATCCATGTTAACAATCTGCTCTCCCATGAATAATTAATTGTAATTATTGAAAGAGAACATTGAAAAAAAGATGACTAGTGTTTCAGGAATATAAATCTTATAGTTGAGTTCAGAACAAAGAAAGTAATTTCTTAAAGATGTTCTTTAAAGTTAAACCTTTAAAAACTGCACAATAAATCATAAATTTACCTTACTTAATAAACTTTCTAAAATTTAGCCTTATCTAAATGTTTCCTTTTTTTTTCCAGTACATTTATACAGGTCTGTAGTGATAAATTTTTTATATGTGTTTTGACTTCTCAAAAATAATTTTAAAAATCCCTTTCAATTCCTTTAAATACTTGCTAAGGGCTCAGATCTCTCAGGAGGGCCCAGTTGTAGAACGTAGATGGCCTAGAATTGGAGAGGAGGACTTTAGTGTCTTCTATTTAATAACTATTTATTGAATTTAGCTGAAGAAGAAATATGTATTCTTTGGACATTGAAATGTCTTTGCAACATTTAACAATAATTAGCCCAAAATGTTTGAGTAGTTTTTTAAAATAATTTTATTAATTTCAAAGCACATTAAATCTTTTTGTTTTGAAAAATTTAAATTGACAATTATGTACATTTATTAGATACAATATTGTATTTTAATATATCTGTGCAGTGTGCTTTGGGTGAGTCAGACGTGTTCATATATCCACCACCTCAAATAGTTGCCATTTCTTAAGGATGCTTTAAAATTATTGTAGTGTTTTACACGTTTTTCAGTATATCCTGGGAAGAAAAGTGGTGACTTGGTTTTTGGTTTTGATTTTTGTTTTTGGCCTCATAGTAGGCCCCAGTCCAGCCATGGCTACATATTGAGACCCTATATCAAAAAAGAAAAACAAACAAGGAAATCAATTTTTAAAAATAAAATAGCTTGGTACTTGTTTGTTTGTTTTATATTTTACATTTTTTAAGACATAATAAGTAAAGATCTTTAAAGATTAAATGTTCTCTTAGCCGGGCGGTGGTGGCGCACGCCTTTAATCCCAGCACTTGGGAGGCAGAGGCAGGCGGATCTTTGCGAGTTCGAGGCCAGCCTGATCTACAAAGTGAGTCCAGGACAGCCAGGGCTACACAGAGAAACCCTGTCTCGAAAAACCAAAAAAAAAAAAAAAAAAAAAAGATTAAATGTTCTCATAAACAGTAAGAACAACCAGAATTGGGGGAAAAGGAAGTAAATGAAATTATGCCGTAGTTCACTGTCTAGGTTTTGCTTTAGTATTTATAGTAGTAATATGCTTGTGCCTTTGTAAGTGAATGTAGTTTGTAAAATAAATCAGAATTTAAGAAAACTTTCTTTTGTAAAAGCCATAGTATATTATAGAATATTCTGTAATAGTTGAAAAATTAGGAAGTATGACCAAGAAAAACATGGATACTTATATATCAGAATGTTAAAAGCTCTGAAATATTTTTGTATACTTTTTGTTCTTTTCAATTAGTTAACTTATTTATTCTTTTTTCAATAAAAAGAGATTGTACTGTTGGCATATTTTGTTTATTCACTTAATGCATTTTTCATGCTATTCAAACTCTTAAAAATGAGCATATGAATATATCAATACATTTTTTTATACTGTAGGACAGTATAAATGTAGGTTTTATAAAATCATGTTGTTAAGAGCACCTTTATATATAAATATCATCATCTCCACATTTGTTTATTTCATTTGGAAAGGTTTGTTTAAAATATTCTGTAGGTGAAAGAATAAAATCTCTAATGTAATTATTAAATATGATAATTATTTCTTAAATTTCCTGAAATTTTAGATTGTTTTGTTACTGTTGAAAGAGTGTGTCTTCACACTCTTTAGGTGTCATTTCTTTCCACCACAATTTAAGAGAATAATTAATCATTTTTCTTTTTACATGAAGATTTACTATTTCCTATCACCTAACTCATCATATATGCTTTGTTTAATTACTAGTCAGGAGGAAGTGAGATATACTGGAGTTAACCCTAATTTGGGAGTCAAGAGAACTGAGATATAATCCTACTCCTGTTATTAACCAGTACAGTGAACACGAGAAATTCATGCCACTTTTCTTCTGCTTTCATGTTTAAATGCTGCACATACCAAGTGCAGCTGCTAGTGATAAGATAGCTGGATAGTACATTACATGAAGTGCTGTCTTAATCACGCCTTACTCATTGCCTGATATTTTTATGTCTTAATCATTTTCACTCTGTCACGTACATAACATTTTTTTCTTTCATCTTAGGAAGTGGAAACAGAGCAATACTTTACTCTCTTTCTGCCAGCATTGAAGGATCGTGGATATGATGGATTTTTTTCTCCAAAGTCACGTGCCAAAATCATGTCTGAGCAGGAAAGAAAGCATGTGGATGGTTGTGCAATATTCTTCAAAACAGAAAAGTGAGTCAAGAAATAAAGCACAGGAATGTACACTTAATTACTTTTAGCTTTCACACATTTAAAATAGTCTTCAGTTTGACTATAAAAAGATAAAGCTAGAAATTTCAAATGCTATAGAAGTTAAAACCATTTTTCTTAGGCAGTATACTGAAAATGAGGATATTTACTGTATTATTCTTTATATCCTTATTGTAAAATTACTCAAAAATTTGAGATGGAGGTAGCCAGGTGTTTTGACTTCTTTATTAGGTTCTCATATCTACCATTCTTCTCTACCCTAATCCCTTCTAATCCTCCAACACTAGCTAGGCGAGAAAGAAGGTTAGAGGGAAGAGGGGTGTAGCTCTCTTTAGACTACTTCCTGATTGGGGGTGTGAAGTTCTTTGAGGCAAGTCCAATCTCTTTCACCAGGATATCTACAACCAGCAATCCAGCAAATAGCTTAGCTGCTACAAGCGCTCTTGGGGCTCTCACATTTATACCCTTTGCAGAGTCCCCAGAATTCCAAATATGAACTATCTGCAGTTGGCAAAAATCATGCCCCTCCTAGCTCACAAGTCAAATCATAGTTAGCAGCTGTGGACAGTCTGAAGCATCCCCATATCCCACACCTGGGATTAAAACAAAAACATATTCACATAACATAACTGGGTTTTAAAGAAACCAAAATACAGATGGATTTGAAGATACAATTTTAAAAATATTTTAATAAAGTAAAATATTAGTTACATGTAAAGTGGATTTAGTGCTTTGTAACAGCAATAAGTGGTGTGAATTTTTTTTCTGAGATTTCATTCACATGATCAGCCTTTTTTCATTTTCAAGTAACATTTCATATATCTATTTAATAATTTGTTTTCTAAATGCTTATTGAACTCTTGTGATAAGTCTGTACTAGGCATGAATAATTCCTAATCTCACTAGAACTTCAAATATAGCAGGAAAAGATAGTGCAGGGCAATCAAATATAATACGGTATATATAAGAAAGTTATAGTTATATGGAGAACAGAAACAAAACATAGGACTAGGGAAGCAGGGAGTTAAAAGATTAACAGCACTGAAACTGCAATTTAATCAGTTGTATTTATTAATAAGTATAAACTGTAAGATTAGGCCGGTGGAGCACCAGATGGCCTGGCAGCCTGATTTATCCTGGGGAAAGAGCCCTGGACCAAGGGTGGCCTACACCACCTGTAACCTAAACTCTGTTAACTAATATAAATCATTATATTAGGCTGGTAGAATTACCGCTGGCTTGATGGGAGTTCAAAGGGAGTCCGGGAGTCCTGGATTGCTTGGACTGAAGGCCTATTCCCTTGCTGCAATCCTTTCCCCAATAATTAAATACACCAAGACCTTTTAATGTTTCAATGCTTAACCCTTAGCTGGGCAGACTCTCAATTAGCTACTCTAAGTTAACCCAGATCACCTAATCCCAAACCACCATGCCTGTGATTACCTTACAGTGTTCTCAAACGTATCTGCTTCCATGTCTCCTGGTGGAATGAGCTAATGTGTAAAACGCAGGGTTCCTGTTTTAATCTCAGGAAGTCTCACCTTCTTATACTCTTTCTGGCCAGATAATTGGCTATCAGCAACTTTTATTAACCAATCAAGAGAATGCCTCAGCCAGATCTCAGCATTGAAATCAGCCTATCTGAAGCAATGTTATTAGACCTTCCCCAACACAACACTTAGTGAAAAATAAAATGTATAGACGTGTGAGAGAGGTTGAATTTTATGGTTAATACTTTGGACTTGATATATTAGACAATTATCTACATATAGGACAGCCATATACTTTGTTTATGCCTTTTTCTATTATTTCTCTGTTTAATCCCCATTATAACAAAATCAGACAGGTTTTTTTTTTTTTCTGACAACACATCTTTCTATCACAGCATACTATTTTATGTGACTAAAACCCATGAATTTGAATATTTGGCCCAATTTTCATTTGTGTGTACCCACTTTCTTGTCTTTTTCTATGAACTTTTAATAAACATAATCTCACTTTAGATAATAGTATAGACTCTATAATACATAATGGTGAATATGCCCCGTTACTTGTTTTGTTTTTTACAAATTTTATTTTACTAGATTAAAAAACCTTTCTAATTGTTATATGGATTGTCTTGTTTAAATTTTAAAGTGACTATCAGAGTTAGGTAGACCACCATTTTCTCATTTTTCACAGATAGTGAAATCAAGACAGGTAGACAATCTTCATGAACAAGGCTACCCGATGTCTCTGTTCACAGCTCACATTACCAAGTTGTGTGACAAATACAATCTTTTTAGGCTCTTTGTTTCAGCTCTGGTATTACTTGTGCTTCTCACAAGGTTACCTCATTTGGAAAAATTGCCTTGAATTTGACATTTATTACCAGTGCTCATAGAAAAATTCCTTTGAAACTCTACGTTTTTAAAAAATGTGATAACAGTAAAATTTTAATTCTACTATTATCAAGCTATTGTCCCACCTGCTTCCCTTCCTTCCCCCATCCCTGCCTCCTCTTTCTACCCTGCCTTCATCCTCTCCTGGTCTCTGTCTTCCTAGATGGGATCTCTTTATACTTTTGAGCTCACTGTTCACGTGCTGGGATTGCAGGTGTGTGCCCCTGTGTCTGCTCCACTTTCTCCCAAATACTTTCTGGATAATCTGGATGACATTTTGTTTGATCATTCTCTTTACAGTTTTGAAGGACAAATTTAAATTCTCTGATAATTTACTAGAGGTAATTAATGTTTTAAAAGAACAGTTATAACTGCAATAATTTTGATCATTGCATAGTTGCAAATTCATTCTTGGGTTATTAAAGTACTGTGAACTGATTTTTAAAATAAATACATAGGAAATACTTTGTTGCATTCTTTTTCTTTGTTTCCTTAGCTGTTTCTTTCCTAAATAGTATAGTGTCTTGAACTCCATAACAATGAAGACTTTTTGAGTGTGACACATTTCCTTAAACCATTTGCTAACTATCCAAGGAACCTACTTTTGTAGGTGTCCCAATATTTTTATTATTAAAATTTATTTACACCATTTCCTCCAATTCCTTCCATGTCTTCCCCTTTCCGTACTCCTCTCAAACTTCTAGCCTGTTTTTCTTTGTTAGTATTAACTGTGTTTGCTCATGCTCACATATGTGCACATATGAATATAAATATTTAAATGCAGCCTGCTAAGTCTGTTTAGTGTTGCTTATATGTATATAATTTCAGGACTGAGCACTTGCTATTGGGTAACCAGTATCAGTTAGGGGACTCATCCTTACAGAAAAATGTTTCACCTGCTCTTAGAACCCCTTAGTTGATTCTAGTTCTTTGTCTGCAGGTGAGGCTTTAGGGACTCCACTTTTACTCTCTTCTTCCTTCATGGAAGAGGTTAATAGTGCAAAGACTAGGAAATCACTCCTTTACTATTCAATTAGCTGTATAATCTTGAGTAAGTTTTTTACACTTTCAGATCTATTTCTTCACTTGCTTATTCTTGTAAGAAACCTTTTTATATTACAAAATTAACAAGGTAAAAATGATAGCTTAACAGAGTATTTTTACTTCATATTTATTTTCAAAGTCTACCCTTAGAGTAGACAGTGCTGGGAAACAAAGCCTTTTTTCTAATGATAGAAAAACGATTTTTTTTTCCTAATGATAACAAAGCCTGGTTTCTAATGATAATTTGGCATCAATTAAATGTGTGGCTGAACAGATGGCTTATGTTAAGAGTGCCTTCTGCTCCAGGCATGGTGGCGCAAGCCTTTAATCCCTGCACTCAGGAGCCAGAGGCAGGCGGATCTCTGAGTTTGAGGCTAGCCTGGTCTACAAATTGAGTCCAGGACAGCCAGGGCTTGTTACACAGAGAAACCCTGTCTTGAAAAAACAAAAAACAAAGAGTGCCTTCTGCTATTGCAGATGTCCTGGGTTTGTTTCCCAGCACCCATGCAGCTCACAAGCATCAGTTCCAGAGGATTGATGTCCTCTAGTCTCTACAGACAATGTGCACATGTGACACACATGAACTCAGGAACATACACATGCACATAAATCAAAATAATAAATCTTTAAAATAGTTGGAAGTAAAATGGCTTTATGCTGAAGTCTTTTCAAATATGAGTTAATAAAAACTGTTTGCTATGTAAGGTTTATTATGGAACTGAAGTGGTAAAGGATGTAGAAGTGCCTTACGGAGTTCTCAGCACTCAGGAGGCAGAGGCTGGCAGATCTCTGTTAGTTTGAGACCATCCTCATCTACATAGTGAGTTCCAGGCCAGGCACCCTACCAAGCCAAATAAACAATAACAAAAAACAGCTATTCTGTACAAACAGTGTGGTATTTGCCTCTTTACATATTTCTAGTCTGTAAGTTTGCATTTACAAAGTTAGTTTTTTTACATGATGAATATACATTAAGAAATTTTTTATGGTTTATTTTTAAGAGAAATAGTACAGAAAAGAAGATAGTGGTTAGCTTTTGGTGCCTTTCTCTTCGTGTTTCTTTAGTTGGGTGCATGTGGGTGGCTGTTGTCAGCACATGCACCAGAGACCTTTGTGTAGGAGTTATAGGTCAGCTTGCTGGGAGAGTCACTTCTCTCCTTCCTTTATGGTATAGATTCCAGGGATTGAACTTCGGTTATCAGGCTTTATGGCCAGGGCCTTTATAATACAGTGCCATCTCACTGGCTCATACTGTCTTTTTGATGGTCTTCTGTGTTCTTTTTACTTAATGAATTTGAGGAAGAATACTATTTTAAGTCCTATTGTTTTACTTATTCACAGTTGGTGCTCAGTGTAATCACATGGCAATATAGTAAATTACTTTTAGACTGTACACTGTTAAGAAATTGTTGCTTCTTTGTTTGAAAACTTGATTTGGACAAGTTCTCCTACACATGAGATTCATCATAATCTTTCTCAAGTATATAAGTTTTTAAATGCTGCTGTTGTTATGGTTTGGGTTTTTTAGTCATTTTAATCTTCATTATGTATTCCTTTTTAATACCCATTTGAGCTTCTGCTTAAATTTGTCAAAAAAGGTGAACATAAAAATTCTTATATGATGAAATAGCATCAGGAATGATGCTTATAAAGCAGAGTACACCAACCAGAATATAAATATAAAATAAGTTTTAAATACTGAAAAAATTGTCAGGCTTAAGATTTTACACATTACTAAAGATTGTCAGCTTTAATTAATAACTGGTAACTATAAGCCAGTATAGTAGTCAAAAGAAAAATTCCAATAGAATAGAGGAAGAACACTATATTTCTAGATTTCTTGTATGGCATTCAGAAAATATAAGCCACATGGAGCATATTTGGTATATGATGGCTGGGAAAGAACATAAGTGATGGTGTTAAGTTAGTGTTGGTAGAATGCAAAAAGATTTTTTCTCTCTATTTATTTAGAGACTGAGTTTCACTATGTAGCATTGGCTGGCCTGGAACTGGCTATGTAGACCAGGCTAGTTTTGAACTTAAAGCCACCTGTCTCTGCCTCCCAAGAGGTGGGATTAAAGATGTGTGCCACTACACCTGCTTCTTATTTTTATTTCTGTGTTTGTGTGTATGCCATGTATTGTTGGGTGCCTTGGAGGCCAGAGAGTGTCAGGTACCTGGAGCTAGAGTTACAGTTGGTTGTGTTGTGCCTGATGTGCATGCTGGGAACCAAACTTCCTTTGCAAGAGCAGCAAGTACTCTTTACCTATAACCTACTTAGCTGCCTGCTTTGTTTTATCTCTTAGTAGCATTTCATACTCTGCCATTCTTTTTTTTTCCCTCTCCTAATTTTTTTACAAAGCTATTTGTCATCTTGGGATTTTTTTCCCCTCTTCTTTTACCTGAAATGCTCTTAACTTCATTCTTCGCACTGGAAACCTTTTCAGCGTAAGGACTACCTCTTTACCAGTACAGGATGAGATTTGCTTTCTTCAAGGACTCTGGGTTTGAAATAGGCTACATGACCAGACACTTTACACTTCACATATTCTAGGCACATCTGAGACATTCTGAATTGAAACAAGTTGATGGGAATAGTATTAGTCCATCTAGCATGGTGCACTACAGACAGTATTGTAAGCTTTTTAGTCAATATTTTTGAAGGGATATGTGACTTAATTTTCAAAGCTAGAGAGTTTGTAAAGTGGTAGATTGTAATGAAAGCAAAAAAAAATGTCTTTTAACTTCTAGTGAAAATTAGTATGTTAAGCCATGTATGATGGTGTGTGCTCTAATCTCATTACTAAGGATCAAAGGCAAGTTCAGGGTCAGTCAGGGGCTCCTGCTTATCCCAGAGTACTATTTTGGTTCTCTATAAATATTTTAAAAAATTAATAAAACTGGGTAAATGATGCTAAACAGTATCTTTGGTTTTTAATGTTCTGATAAAGACCATGCCCAAAAGAGCAAAGATTTAATCCATCATAAACTTAACAACTGATAGTTCATCATTGAGGGAAGTCAGGGCAGGAACCTGGAGACAGGAACTGAAGCAGAAATGTTCCATGGAGGAACACTGCTTGCCATCTATGGCTTATCCAGTCTAGTACCACCTGCCCAAGAATGAGCTGTGCCCTCTCATGTCAACTTGCCAACAGGCAATCTGATAGAGGCTTTTTTTTTAAGTTTAGGTTTTCTCTTCCTAAATAGGTCTAGCTTGTGTCAATCTAGACAAAGCAACCAATATATCTGGCTTGACCAAGTTCACAGTTCTTAAATGTTAGCATTAGATTAATTTTTATTATATCCTACAGTTCAGTTATAATTTGCCATCATCACGAGACCCATTTCTTCGTGTAATACAATCTACTTCTCTGACCACTTATACCTAACTACAGTATTTCCGTAAAAACTGTCAAAAACTATGATAATTCTTAGCTGCTAAAAAGATTGTATTCCTTCATTTTCTTGAAAATAATCTTGATATGGTATAAAAGAAGTCTGAAAACGGGGCAGATAGACTTTATTCTTTCTCTTTTAAGTTCCTGACTCAGTTAAGATTATATGTACCTTTAAATGTCAGAAAATCTGAACAACAGCTTAAATAAATGAATTTTCACACACAACAAGCAGTTTATAAATAGATAGAATTGACTCAGCTGCTTCCCATCCGTAGAAGATGGACTTTACCCATCTTCTTAGTTCAGTCCTGGTTATCAGTCCTTTAGATATTAGCTAGAGGGGGGAAGATATAAAAGGATGAAGGGGATATATTTCATCTTTGCTAGATGGGACCTCTATAGATTGCTTATAGAAACTATATTTCTTATTTCTCACTGGCTAGAATTATGTCATGTGACTTTGTAGCTAGAAAATGATAGAGATTATCAGTAGTGTCTGTACTTGTGCCCCTCCTCTTTTAATGTCTTAGCATGACAGTGTAACTACCTAAGTCATGTGAATATGTATGCCTTTTAGATTTACATTGGTGCAGAAGCATACAGTGGAATTCAACCAGGTAGCAATGGCGAATTCGGATGGGTCCGAAGCGATGCTGAACAGAGTGATGACAAAAGACAACATTGGTGTTGCTGTGGTATTAGAGGTCCACAAGGAACTCTTTGGAACAGGTGAGTGCCATCTAAATACTATTAAAAATAGGCACCATTCCAGATGTCCTAAGAGTAGAGAATCTTACTGTTTTTTATTACGAGGTTATTTTCTTTTTAGAACTGTTAAAGGAAATGGACAAGAAAATAGTACTAATTATATATAGTGTTGCATATTTCTTGTGATTTCTTGATATACTCTATAGTTTCTATCAGCACTTTTTGTTTAACAGGCAATATCTGCCCTTTTAATATACCATTCACAGAAAAAGTTCTTTGAAATGGGGTATGTTTTGGTTAGGCTGAATTACAAATTACAATGACTTAGTCCTCTCTTGTGTAGTTTTAGCCTCATTAATGTGATCACTTTGTTTTTTAAGGTTAAATAGTTGGCATGTTTTCTTTAATTTCTTTGTTAAATCTCAAGTCTTTGTCAGGATGGGAACGATATCTTTTATCTATAAGATACTTTTCAGGGTTTTTAGATTATTTATAGCTTTCCAGAGAGTCAGAAATTCGCTGTGCACTTGGCATTATCAAGGTCTTTTGTTGGTCTCCTACCTGTCTCAGAGCCCTTGGTTACTTATTAATGTCTCAAGAACAATGTGATAAAGCCCCATCAGTGTGCTTCTCTTGTGCCTCCTATGGAAGAAAGCTTTGCCTTGAGTACTAGTTTAAATTATTCAGACTATACATAGTGTCAGATTTCTTTTTTCTCCAGTTCTTGTTTATCGCTAGTGATCAATCTTTAAGTGAGATTTTTGTGTTTACTTCTTTTTTAGCCTTTTCAAATCACATTGTTCTTCTGGTATACTTTGTTTTGTTTTTATAATAATGTCCTTTTTTGAAGTTTTACCCCCTTTTAATTTGCAATAGTGTAATTCTAAATTATATAGTACATACTTCTACTTCCTAAAATAAGTACCTTTCCTTGTAGAAGGCAGGAAATTTAGTGGGTAGGAGCAAATGACTTTTTTGAGCCACATTTTTAATATTTAACATAGTGAACATTCATTTATAGCCAGAAGTGACACTAAAATTTCTAGGAAAAGGAGACAGTTTAGAAAAAAAAAACTTTAAAGTATTCCTTCAGTTTCATAAAGCAGATTTCTTTGGTAATTCATTTTCTCAACTTTGAAGAACATTACAGTTTGATAAGATTAGAAGGAAATGTAATTTTACCTAAATATCAAACTTAGAAATTGGGTGGGTGGGCTCTCTCTCTCTCTCTCTCTCTCTCTCTCTCTCTCTCTTTCTCTTTTTCCTTTGTTTTTGATTTTTCAAGACAGGGTTTCTCTGTGTAGCCCTGGCTGTACTGGAACTCTCTTTATAGACCAGGCTAGCCTCAAACGCAGAGATCCACCTGCCTCTGCCTCCGAAGTACTGGGATTAAAGGCATGCACCACCACACCCAGCTGGGCCTTTTCTTTAGAGTTTATATTACAGTAGAAAAATCTGAAATATTTTTATGGAAATTTCAGTAGAAGATTTAACTTTGAATGTTCACTAATACTTCAACAGCCCAAAAGTACATACACCTAAAAAATAAATTCTTATCTCAATCACACTCTAAAGATAGCTCCTATTCATTTCTTTATATAAATCCAAACAGTTAGAATATATCTATATAGGCTTATGTTAACTGGCATTGTACCATAATATTGACTTTTATCCCTCAAACTTAATTTCTTGCCACTATACAATACTTACCCATCTTGCATTTCACAAGCTTAACAGTGAAAGGTCAGTAGTAAAAGTCAGTAACATTGTATGAACCTGCAGAAAATGTGGAATAAGCAAATTTGCTACCCAAGTAAAGTTAAATTTAAAATGAAAATTGTAAGGCAGGATAAATTTTTTTGGGGGAGTCACCTTTCTTCCAGTATGTATTAACTTTCCTTTTCACATTTTATATTGTATCAATTACCATGTCTGCTATTTGGAAAATATTATGCTAATGTTTATTTTTAACAGAATTTTAGGGGAAAAGAATTTAAAATTGTGTAATTGAATATCTTTTTCCAAATTAACCAGAGAATCAAAAACATTAAGTGGCTAACTAGCCTGAGTCTACACAAAGTAGTTAGTAATAAAAGCAGCTCTAAAGTGAAAGTATCCAGCCTCTTCAAAGCACACAATTCCCTAGTTTTTGTTTTAAAATGAACATCTGCATATAGCTATGTACACTGTGCGCATGCCTGGTACCCATGGAGGCCAGAAGGGGTGTTGCATCCCCTGGAAATGGAGTTACAGGTAGTTTTGAGCAGTCTGATGTGAGTGCTGGAAACCGAACCCTGGTCCTCTTCAAGAGCAGCAAGTGCTGTTAACCACTGAGCCATCTATCTAGTCCCACAATTTTCATTTTAAAGTTATTTTTATTTAGGAGTTTACTTGGATAGCAAATTTGTTTATTTTACTTTCTGTAGGTTCATACAATGTTATTGATTTTTACTACTGACTTTTCACTGTTAAGCTTGTGAAATGCAAGATGAATAAATATTGTGCAGTGGCAAGAAATGAAGTATTGATTAATACAACCAGAAACATCTCTCACTAGATAATTATGCTATTTAAACAAGAGCCAGTTAAAAGTGTTTTCTTGGTGCTGGAGAGATTGTGCATTGTTTTCCCAAAAGACTGGAATTTCGTTCTGAGCACTTACATTATGTGGCTCACAGCCAACTTTAACTTCAGCTCCAAGAGATCAAATGGTCTCTTCCAGGCCTCTGCTGGCACTGCCCTCATGCTTAAACTCCATGCCCTGACACACACACACACACACACACACACACACACACACACA
>CAJQZJ010033237.1:940368-968595 GCA_907164525.1 Lophiomys imhausi | reverse complement strand
ACACACACACAGACACACACACACACACACACACACACACACACACAATCATTTAAACTAAGAACAAAGCAGATGAAAAGTACCAAAACCCAAATACTGATTATATCATGAAATGACGTCTAGCATGTACAGCAGGAATTAGCAAAGCTGTCTGTAATGGTCTAGATGCTAAATATTTTTGGCTCTGAGGGCCACATAGAGTCTGTTTCAAAATGTAAGACTGTCCTTAGCTCCCAAAGGCTGTGATAGAAATTTATAGTAGACCAGGTTTAATCCATAGGCTACCATTAGTCAACATGATCGAGATGAATAACTAATACATCATGGTTCCCAGAATTACCCTTTAGCTTCTCAGATAAGTTTGAGATGGAAATCAGTATAAATATATAGAAAAGCATAATGATATAGTTATGGGTCTTTTTTTAGAAAGCTTTTAAAGTACTTTTAAAGAAACATGAACTTAACTCTGTATTTTTTATGATGTTTAAATTTAGGTATGAAGCCTATTCATGCTGCAGACAAACAGCTGCTTATAGTGGCAAATGCCCACATGCATTGGGACCCAGAGTATTCTGATGTGAAACTTATTCAGACCATGATGTTTGTCTCAGAGGTTAAAAACATTCTGGAGAAAGCCTCAAGTAGGCCTGGCAGCCCAACTGCAGATCCCAATTCCATCCCGCTGGTGCTATGTGCAGATCTTAACTCATTGCCAGATTCAGGTATTTACAACATCATTTTTTCCTTGCTTTCAGTTTCACTTTTAGTCTTCTTTGAAGGGCCACCTAGCTCCTAACAGAGCTGTCTCTTCTAAATTAAGGAACATATCAGTTGGAATTTGGGGGATGGACAGTGATTAATTGAAAAAAGTTTAATAAGGAAATTGTTTCCAAAGGAGTGTTCAAGCTTAAGTAAAACAAAACAATGAATGCTTTTGTACTTTAACCACTCCTACTCTTCTTAACTGGGAAAATAGTGGGAGCTGTCATCATAACCTGGAAGTATAGTTATAGGAGAGGGCCAATAATTGAAGTGGTGGCTTGGAATTGAATGATACAATTAGCGCCTGCCAAATTATAATGAGGGGGCTCGAGGAAGAGAACTCCTTCTCTCACTCTGCTCTCACCGTTTGATCTTCTTCCAGGGCTACCCATTAACCATCTCCAGTTAGAAGCTATTAGGGGTGCCGGGCGGTGGTGGCGCACGCCTTTAATCCCAGCACTTGGGAGGCAGAGGCAGGCGGATCTTTGTGAGTTCGAGGCCAGCCTGGTCTACAAAGTGAGTCCAGGACATACACAGAGAAACTCTGTCTCAAAAAAAAAAAAAAAAAAAGAAGCTATTAGGAGTATAGAAATGTGCACTAACACAAGATCAACCTCCTGAGTCACAGAGTTCAGCAAAGAAGGGCACTCGTTAGAGAATATTCATCACAGATAGCTATTTCACTTATTGATCTTGGCAAGCTTTCAGTGATCTTTCTGTACTTAATACTAGGTGTAAAAGAATGATTAAAATTCTAGCAAGGTTGTATATCATACCAGTGGACTACTTCATTCCTGAATTTCATCTTTGTCAAACTTAGTTCTCCATTTTAGATCATGAATTCCAAATGCAAAACAAAAGAGTATAAGTCTGTATTATTAGCAAAACGTATTATGCCTATTTTTATTAAGATATTTAATCCCTACCCCACTGGGGATCAGACCCAAGCTTATTGCATGTTAGGCAAGCATTCTACCACTGAATTATGTCCCTAGCTGTTTTTAGACTAGTCAAAATAGTCATTCAGTAGCAAATATAAAATAACATAAATACCTATACTTGGAATTTTTAAATAGCCACCAAGCTTAGAAAATATCTTGTTCATAGTAAATAAATGCTGAAATCTTTGCAAATCTTTAGTTTTGATCCCAAGACCAGTTGGTTTTTTTTTTTTTTTTTTTTTGTTTTGTTTTTTGGTTTTTCGAGACAGGGTTTCTCTGTGTAACAGCCCTGGCTGTCCTGGACTTGCTTTGTACACCAGGCTGGCCTCGAACTCACAGAGATCCGCCTGCCTCTGCCTCCCAAGTGCTGGGATTACCAAGACCAGTTGGAACCTCCTTTCCTTTCTCTGACTCTTCCAGCCTCCCATGTATATATGCATGCATGCATACATACTTGGTGCTATGTATGTGCTCACACAGCTCACCAGAAGTCAACCTTAGGTTTTCCTCAGGTGCCATCCTCTTCGTTTGTCAGAGTGGGTGCCTGCTGGCCTAGGGAATCACTAAGCAGGCCAGGCTGACTGGCCAGTGAGCCCCAGTGATCTGTCTGCCTGTAATGTCCAGCATTGGTGTTACAAGAGCTCTGCCCACTCAGCTCCTTTCATAGGTTCTGAAGCCTTAACTCAGGCTCTCAGGCTCACATGGCAATTGCTTTACTGACTGAGCTATCTCTCCAGCCCACACCCCTCTTTCTTAGTCCTTTACAAAAAATAATTATTTAAATTTCTCTAAAAGTACAAGTTTTTCTTATATTATTTGATATAATTTCCTGAAACCATTTATAATAGCTATTGATGACATTGTTACCATAGTGTAGTTCACTGGCTCAAATCGGATAGTCAGGGTTGGATCCTGATTCTATTTCTCAGCAGCTGCATGTGTTATTCATTATGAATAAGGGGATAAGCATTTTATTGACCTCATTAAAATTTTTGTTTGACTTACATGTCGTAAATGCTACATAAATGGCAGTTCCTTTTGAGTTACTCATAACACTGATACTCATTTTACTTCAATCATATTTTGCTATAATCGTTAATAAATGAATTTAATATTATTGCATACTAATTATAAAAGGGATGAAAGTCTTTTTGTTTGCTAATTTGGTGGGAACTTTTTGAAGCTGCTACCCTTTTCAACTTTTTAAGCACATCTAATATTTTTGGTCTTTGTCTATAATGTTACTTATGCATGAAATGTTCTTTGTAAGTGTCAGAATGAGAATCATGCTAGCTCAAAATAAATGAGGGTCTGGAGAGATGGCTCAGTGGTTAAGAGTACTGACTGTACTTCCAGAGAGCTGTGGTTTGATTCCTAGCACCCACATGGTGGCCCATGACTGTCAGTAATTCTAATTCCAGGAAACCTGACACCCATTTTGGACCTCTGAGGGCACCAGGTATGTGTGTGATACACAGAGTTGCAAACAAAACACACACACACACACACACACACATATAATAGTAAAGAAATAATTTTTAAAAATAAATATTTTCTAAGTTAACCCAGGACATTGAATTGTTGAGGATGAAAAATCCGTTTTTATTGCACTTAATTTTTTATTGTAAGTGTTCTTTTTATATATCCCTAATGTTGTTGGTTTACTCCTGCTGTTGAGTGATTCCTGCTAAAGAGAGAGCAGTTTAGAGTGATATTACCAAAGCACTTAAGGTCAAGACCTATCTGTGAATGCTGTCTAGGTTTTTGAAGTGCTCTCAACCTAAAGAACTACTGAGATCGACGGGATTCCTAGGTGTTCCGAATATGTGTTCAGAGATAAGCAGATGTGTTTTAGAATGGTTAAGTCATATGAAATTGCTGGTGTTTAACTTTTAAACACCTGCAACAAGGACACTTTTCTTTTGTTTGCTTTGTTTTGTTTCTGAGACAGGATCTCATTATACAGCCCTGGCTTGCCTGGAGCTTCCTGTGTAGGCCAAGCTGGCTTGGAACTCAGAGAAAGCAGCCTGCCTTTCTGCTTCTTGGGTACTAGGATTAAAGAAATGTACCACCAAGCCCAGCTAGGAGTTTCATAGGACTTAATCTAACTTCTCTAAATCTGGTGTGTCTGTAGAATAAGATTTGGTAGTAGAGCTTTACATTAAACATTAAAGGGTAGTGTTTCTTTCTTTATTCTGTTAGGTGTTGTGGAATATTTAAGCAATGGAGGAGTAGCTGACAACCATAAAGACTTCAAGGAACTAAGGTACAATGAGTGTCTTATGAACTTCAGCTGTAGTGGAAAGAATGGAAGCTCAGAAGGGAGAATCACACATGGCTTCCAACTCAAGAGCGCCTATGAAAATAACTTGATGCCTTATACCAATTACACTTTTGATTTCAAAGTAAGTAGCAATCTCTGGACTGGCATATGAACTATTTCAACTAAAAGCATGTAAAAAAGAAAAGTATAAACCTGTATGATTAAGAGTTTGCAACTCTCTGGCCTCTGCCAGCACCAGGCATGCAAACATTCCACAGAAGTACATGCAAGGAAAATACCCATATATGTAAAATAAGAATTAACAATGATTCAAAAACAACCAACCAACCACAAAAATTTCAGTCTCAAAATGTCTGGTTTAATATACAACTAAACAAGGAATTTTGCTAGGTTTCATGGTTATTATTGATCTCATTTTAATTCTTTTTAAACTTTATTTGTTCACATTTCAGATATTAGTGGTGATATCCAATATTCTAATATTTATTACTATGTGTCAGGCACTGTTGTGAAAGCACTTGGGTATATATTAGTATAGTTAATCTTCATCTGTTTACCACCACCTGTCTTAGGCAAGAATGTAAGCACCTCATATAGCTAAGCTCACCTGAAATGAATTTACAATATTCTGTCAAACTTTTCTTTGACAATCTTATATGTCTTATCATTTCCCAAGTTTCTTATAGGGTTAAAGTTATAGGTTGTACTTAATGTCAGTCTTATCCATGCAGTCCTATTAGTATATTCCCAGATCATCCATGGAACACATCAGTTTAAAAGGAAGGAAGTCTTAAAACTAGGGGAGCCTGCTGTTCATGTTTAGGACAAAATACTCCTTGAAAAACTTGTGGCAGTGACTCTCTGTGGTTACTTTCCTTTTGCTCATTTTCTGATCATTTTGTCTACTTGTAGCTCTTCTCTTTACCTCTGTTTGACTTTCATTTCCAGAATGAATTGTTTGTCTTGTTTTATCCTAAAAATACATATATAGATGTAGAAAGTTGTTTAGAGCCTAGAGAAGTTATTGTAGGAAATAGTACAAAAGGAAAAATGTTAAATAGGCTTGTTCACATCTTCCATAACTTTTTTCCTTTTTTATTTGTTTGTTTGTTTTGTTTTGAGACCTGGTTCTCTATGTATTCCTGGCTTACCTGGAACTTACAGTGTATCCCAGACTGGCTTTGAAGTCAGAGATCCACTTGCCTTTGCCTCCTGTGTGCTGGAATTAAAGAATAAAGATTTTCACCTCCATGTCCAGCCTCCTTTTTCAATTTTTAATGTTTGTTCACTCACACATGGTGATGTGAAGTTAAATTTTTAAGAACTAGATTTCTGGGGAAAATAAACCTTGATTTGTAGTGTTTTCTGTGGATTATGTACTTTCCAATTTAATGTGATACTTTTGTTCACGTTGTTGGGAGAGGTACTGTTGGTAATCGCCAGCTCTAGTTTAGTCCTGTTTTTTGCAGAAGTTGAAAGAAATACTTTTATACTTAGTGATATGTAGTTTACTGTAGTTTATATCCTATCTTTATAATTATATGATATGTAATATATTCCAAGCATACCCCAGAAGAACTGTACTAAAAGTTTTCCAAAATAATCGTTCAGTAATTAGCTGTAATTGTTGTCTTGGTATGTGAGTAGGTTAAGAGAAATTATTACTTCTTCCTTAGTTTTTGTTGTTGTTTTGAGACAGGATTTCTCTGTATAACAGTACTGGCTATTCTGGAACTAGCTCTGTAGACCACGCTGACTTTGAACTCACAGAGATCTGCCTGCCTCTGCCTCCTGTCCTGAGTGCTGGGATTAAAGGCATGTGCCACTATGCCAGGCTTCTTCCTTCCTTTTTTAACTTGTCCATAAACTATTTTTAAAAAGGCATTTTAGTTTAAACCATCTACTTTGATCTTCTGAATTGGTCTAAAATCATTTTAAGATGTTTCTTTAACAAATCTTTCCTGCATCAGATGTGATAGCACACACCCGTAATCCCAGCACAAGATAGGGTGAGGAAGGGGGGTCTTAAAGTAAAGCCTAGCTGGGTTACATGGCAAGGCCTTGCTACATTAAATGAATGAATGAGTGAATTGCACATGTAGAAATACTGTTTTCTATTTGAGTGTGCGCTCTCGATACAGGAAAGAATTGGATGAGATGAAATCTATATGCAGCTTGGAACAGTGAAGGCACATTAATTTTGCTGTCTACTAATCAAATGAATCAAGTCATCTAGCTCTGGAGATAGAACAGACTTTATATATATATATGTGTGTGTGTGTGTCTCTCCTGCTGAGTGATACTTTGCTTCAGTCCAGGATTTGTAGAAATGAGTATTTTAAACTAAGCAAATTAGGACAATTAACTGTATAGTAGTTTTCATGTTATGTTGGATTTTTTTTTTAACATTTTTTTTATTATGTATACAGTATTTGCTCTACATACATGCCCGGGCAGATCTCAATGTAGATGGCTGTGAGCCACCATGTGGTTGCTGGGAATTGAACTCAGGACCTTGGGAAGAATAGCCAGTGCTCTTAACTTCTGAGCCACCTCTCCAGCCCCGTTACGTTGGATTTTACTAAACCAAGAAAGTCTGTTCTAAAGGTGCCTAGAACAGAAAAAATAAAATTTTAAGTAATAAATATATTAAAATAAAATATATTATTAAAATAATATTAAAAATAAATTTGTGGTTTGCTTTTTAGTTTTATGATTTATGTACAAATATAAAGCTTTATGATTCAGTAGGATGCCTTTATTCATGTAATAACCCATCAAAGATGAGAACCTTGTTGAATCTACAGTCAGGGTAACAAGAATACAGGTTTGTTAGTTGTTTAGCTTTTCCAAATTAAGGATTGTTCTTTTTATGGAGTTTTTCTTTTTCTAAACAATTTTTCTTTCCCCTCCCTATTTCCCTAATCTCTTTCCAGGGTGTGATTGACTACATTTTCTATTCCAAGACTCATATGAACGTGCTTGGTGTCCTGGGGCCTTTAGATCCTCAATGGCTGGTTGAGAACAACATCACTGGGTGTCCACACCCTCACATCCCTTCAGACCACTTCTCACTGTTAACACAACTTGAACTTCACCCTCCACTCCTGCCTCTTGTCAATGGTGTTCACTTGCCTAATCGGAGGTAGTGGAATACAGCCCCGCAGAGACGGGGATCTGTCACTATGGACCTGTACAGTTGTAAATCAAAGTATGTAGGAGTGAAGTATGGCCATCCTTAAGCTGCTTTTTCAGGTTCCTTTCACTATGTGTTTGCTATAAGACTTTGTATATTTTTGTGCATACTGATATCATTTGGCACTAGGGCTGGAACCAAAGTATTACTGTCTGTATCTATCTATCCAAAAGTTTAGTATACTTTAAAATTGGATTTCTTTTCCTATTATGTTAGGAACCAACATTCACAATTGATAAATCACTAATTTGAGACCCAAAACCAGTGTTGTTCTCTTAAAAAAAAAAGATATTCTTTTGAATGTTTTCAAATAAGCCAATCGTTTTTGTAAAGGTGATTTTTACAGACTCCAAATACAAGATTTTCAATTGAATGATGGCATGCCTTATAGGAAAAACTTTGAGTTTCTGTTTTCCTTCAATAACAAGCGGATTTTTGGCTCCCAAGTCATTTGCACATTAACAAAGCACTTAAATTTGCTTGATTTGTACATTAAATATGATATAGCCACTAGCCATAACAAAACAATTTGAGAAATAAAAGATAATTGCACAACATACTTTAAAAATCAAGCATAATTTGTGACACTTTGTTGGCCAAATGCTGGTTATTTTGTTTGAGAAATCACTTTTTTTCTCTTGGTCTGGCTATTAGTTGTAATCTTTTTAGAAGTATTAACTCTAAGCCCGTCTCTCCAGTTCATTTATAAGGAAATAGCAGATAATACTGCCATACGTCTTGAAAGTAGAATTTGGTATTTTTAGGATGCCCACAAAATTAGTGTCTGGTATTTTTCATGTCTACCTTTCTTTTCTATCTGGTTATACTGAGAAAAAAATGTGATCCATATCATCTTTACCACTGTAGTTTAATGTTTAAAGAAAATTGCTGAATGAAAAGCCCCTGGTCAAAGTTTCAAAAAGGGAAAGCCATGTAATATTACATACATTTTCCAAAGTAATTAAAATGGTTGTTTGTTTGTTGTTTTGGTATTTGTTTTGTTTTACGGTTTTGAGGAGAGGACAGATTTGGGGAACTAGTTGAAAACCTTGGATCATTTTTTTCTGACTCTAGCTGCCAAATGGCCATCATATGCTTTTAATCTTTGTTGCCATACTGTCTAGATTTGAATTAAGCTACTATTTTATTCCCAAAGTTTGATGCCTCTAGATGTATTGGAAACTTCCCCCACCTTGTTGTTAGCCTGGAGGGGCCACTTGAAAAATCTCACTTAAGAGGCAGAGAGCATAAATACAATTTTTTGTGGGGAGAAAATTAGTTGGCTGCTTGATGTTAATTATGGCACAGTAACATTGGAAAAGGTTGTGTCTGTGTTTTTAAGTTTTTCTTTATTCTGCTTTTTTGCTGCTATAAGAGTTTTCTGAAATTTATATTTTAAACTTTTCATGCACTTTACTGTTTCTAGTATCAAAATGTGATATTTTTAATAAACAAGAAAATTTCCATTATGTGATGAAATTTTAAAAGAAAATAGCCTATATTTGTGTCTCACTAATATATAAAGTTCAAGTCAAATTTAAATTATTTAATTAGTTTTAAATATATACAAATTGTCTCCTCTTTCAAACCCGACATCTTAGGCTGTTTTATTAGTCTTAAATGATACATTTCCTGTGGTCATTTTATACTAATTTCTTCCATAGTTTACTGATCAGGCTATATAAAATAATATTTCCCCAAAGGGTAATTTTAGTAGGATGAGGGTGGTGGGATGATATGATAACACACAGGATTGCATCCAGAAGAGCTCTGTAAAGCCTAAACTCCCTTTTAAAAGTGCCTAGTGACAGAGGCGCTGTCATCTATTGTAATTGGAATGTCATTGTAGTTCAGCAAAGTTTGATGTAAATAAAATATTCTTTTAAAAATGTTAAAGTACCCGAATAAACAAACAAGCAAAAGAAACCCTTGATGACAGATTTTCCTCAGTGTTCAGGTATCCCTTCTTATATACCTCAAGCATTCAACATCTCGCCATGCAAATTGATTACCTGAAGTATAGTACTGGAAAGTAGAATAGCATGAAAAACTTAATTTTGTGGACATTACCTTTTTTTTGTAGTCAGCTACTGTATGTTTAGTTTTAAATCATTTGTTTCCGGTAGGTTTTCTGCTCTGGAGGTATATGCACTAACAGAACATTCTTCTGCTTTCATAGACGCATGTTTATTAGCAATGTGAGCAATATTTCCTACCATACTTCACTCCCAATATTTTTTGAGATGTTTGTATAAAATGAAATTTAAAGTTCACTTATGATTGTATATGAACCACAGAGGAGCCCATTTATTAATACAAATCTTTTTTAATAGTTAAATGTACAGGGGAAAATAAAAAAAAATTGGGAAACATTGTAAACAGCTTAAGTTTATTTTGTGTATGATCGAGGCACTCTGTTGCAAGAAGGTGTGTAATTGGGTCTCTCTGCTTCCAAATGCACTCTTTCAGACCATTCATTCTCCTGTGTATTTTAATGTGGTTTTCGTAAATGTTGGTAATAGCTCTGTTGATGTAGGTGATTGTGTTTTGTTCTGAGTGGCACACATCTAGGGCATGGTATCCTAAATTTCATGTGCACGGTTTCCCTTTAGCCTCTTGCCCAAATTTCACACACTGTTTTCCCCTTTGTTCCCTTTGTAAAAGGAGTGGTACCTTGTTTTGAGCTGCCAGTTCAGATGATCAGAAATGCTGCTGTCCTCAGCATTGTCTTGTTAAATGCATGCCATTTGGAACTTTGGCAGTGAAAAGCCCAAAAGGACAAGGTGAATGACATGGTATATATTCAATGAAAGTGAAATATATATGCTCATATACTTTCTAGTTCTCAGAATAAGTTAATAAGCTTTATGCCATTGGGCTGCTGCATATTTTATCTGATAAAAGAAAATTGGGCATTTTTAGATTGTGCTATGTATTTTTTTAATGTTAAATATGATTTCTGGTAATTGTCTTAAGAACTGGAGTGTTAAGTTTATTGAAATGGTGTTGTTTGAAGAAGGGGAAACTGCACTGTTTGCCATTATAACTGTTCATACAAGTGCATGTCAAGTCACCCACTGTCAAGCATCAGTATCCTCCTCATAGCTTTACACACTTTGATGGGGAATATTGCAGCATCCTCAGGACTGACATCTGGAAAAGGCTCAAATCACTTACTGCTCCTTGCTTGTTGACTTTGTTTTACAATATTGTGCCTGGTGTCAACTTTTAAGCAACAGCACTGCCTAAAAGCAAGCAGAGAACAGAATCCCAGCACCATTCTATAGGCAACTTTTTAGAATTCAGATACAGTAAATCTGTTCAAGATTTATGATGTTTTATGTAAAAAAATTTTGTACAACATAGCTGAATATTTTTGTTTGATTTATTTGATGTAAGGCGTGTGAACATTCATTTGAATATCACATGTTAAAGTCAGGTATGGCACAATGGGTTCTGAGACCAGCTTCCCTTCCCCCTCCCATTTGCCTTGCTCCAGTCTCTTTCTTTTCAAATTATGTTTCTGGTATTCATAGGCAGATATTTAATTTTACTAATAAGCATCCTATGTGAATGTATTTTAAAAGCCACTATGTCTTAGTGTTATAGTTTGTAGAAATATGAAACTTATTCTACCCCCCTTTTTTGTCTTAAAGTCATAAATCACTGAGTAGGGAGAAAAGTTGAAAACTATCAAGGCTCATACCACTTGAATCTGTGGCAGATTATGTTAAAATTGAGGGTGTGGCAATTAAAGCCAGAGCATGGACAAACTTGTGCTCCATTTAAAAATTGTGTCTCCTGAGTATGTCTTGTCAATAGGTGAAATTTTAAGTCTGTATTTCCGAGAATTCATAAAAATCACAAATATCACCTGTATACTCAATAGCTAATAGCAAAGGGAAGGGAAAGCACAAAGAAAAAATAGGTTGAGTATGTTCATTGAAGGAGCCAGGAGCATAGAACTTCATTTCACACACAAGGCTAGATTTCCTATTATTAAAAATAATTGACTTCATCCCAATACTTATTTAAAATTTCATCTTTTATATTCTAAGTTTCTGAAATACTCTAATAGTTTTAAAAAGTATACTAACGTTTATGGCTTCAGTCACATAAAACATAAATTGTATTACAGTAATGGTCCTGTAGCAAGCAAAAACTCTGTGTCACATGTTCAGAGTAACAAATGTTTTGACTGAAATGTGAGCTGTCATGTTTCTAAGGTTTTTTTTTCTTCCCCCCCCTCCATAAAACCCAAAGTAACACCTTTCTAATGTGGTAAAGATTTGTTTACTGACCTTCCATTTCGTTTGTATCATATTTGTATGACTTGTCTATTAGAAGTAGATAAATTCATTATAGAAGTCAGGCTTATTTTTCTAAATCAGGAACTTCAACTGAAGTTTTGAATTTGTAGACAGAAGAGAATGTTTATGATTGCTCTGATGGTTTTAATTCAGTAATTGCACCATGATCCCCAAATTTAAATTCAAATACAAGTAAATGCTAGTACATCTTTAACTTGCTTATTTACCAAAGTTTAAGAAAAAGAGCATCTTTCATAATTGTCATCTAAATGCTTCAAAGATAAAAGAAAACCGTTAGGTGTTCTGAGCAAGAGCCACAGAAAGAAAGAGAAAAATGGGAAAAGAAGAAGGGAGGGAACCTGTTAGGAAGATGACAAAGAAGAGCATATATACTGTTTTCACTAAATGTGTTAATGGAAATGTCTCACTTAAAAGGCCCGTAGAAGGAAACGGAGATTCCAGGGAAAGTTTTATGAACGTAGTAATTTTCGGCATAAGTTTGGTTAACTTGATTTATGCTAGACTTGATTTATTCTTGGATCCAAAAGAGAAACTGAAGTACTTCTTAGTAAGATAAGCTAACTTTCAACAGATATGAATTAATAAGTGCATGACTTATTTTTATGGTGCAGCCTATAAAATTAATAGCACTGAACTGAAATTAGAAGTGTGCCATTAGAAACCATGACTCTTGGCATGGTTGCATGGTGCATTCACCTTTCAAAATATTTCGGAAGACATAATTTGCCACTATTTTTATCAGCAGGTTTCCTGCATTTGTTCAATTTCCCTGTTTGTATATCTTTCTCTTCAAAAAGTCATGGTAGCAGTGCTCTGAAAAAATGATTCTTGCTCATTACTTCAGAGCACTGACATTTTCTTAACTATCAGTTGTTCAATGCACCGCATTTGTTTAATTTGTGTGTAGTTACTTGAACTCAGAATATTGGCTCAGCATTGGTGTGCCAAACAATGGCTTTGCTTCTTACCAGACAGGCTTAGTGTCCTGCTACTGTTTCAACTTTAATTCGGTAAGTGTTGCAATGTGTGGGTTTTTTTAAATTCAGAAACCACTGTCCTTTCTCTGTGCTTAACTTACTAAAAGTATATTCCCTTACCTGTGAAATTATAGAGTGGCGCTCTGCTGACTTTAGAGAGAGCAGGGGTTTGCATAGCTGTACTACACACTGAAGCTGACATTGTTCAGTGTTGTGAGTGGCAGATTTCTTCAACACCAGCAGCACTGAGAAGTGCACTACAGGCATTCGTACAGTTGTCCAAATGCAAGCTGTTCTTTTATCCAGAAGAAACTGAGGTGTTGGGTTCAATAGGAGTACTTGGAGTATTTCAAGGAGTGCAAGTGATTAATTCTGTTGTATCTGAAGTGGTATAGCACTTTCTCTAACCTTATTTTTTTTTAAAGAGGAAAAACTATATACATACCTTTTCTCTTTGAAAAGGTCAGGATGTTTGATTATATTGACCAGAGGTTAAGTTGTATCTAATTTTCAACTGTATAAGTGCCAAGTACTTGTCCATGAACTTTTTACCATTTGACTAGGGAAGGGAGTATTTATTTTTGTTTCCTGGCATTAAGTTGACTACTTTATTCTTTTACATACACTTGAGTCATTCTGTGGCTTATATAGTTTTTTTGTAACTATTACAATGATCAAAAAGCAAAGCACATGATCCTAAAACTAAGCAAGATGTTTTAGTAATTTTTCCCATGAATCCTTGGTAATTTCTAAACAGATTCTACTGTTTTAGGTTGTGTATTTTTATTTTACCATAAGAAAAAAAACAAGCACTAAATCGTGTGCTTTGTCTGCTGATAATCATTTACAATCTAAGCTTTTCTCTTTTTTTTCTTAATTGGAGGATTTAATGAAGTGCCATGTAATTGCAGCTATTAATAATGTTTGATAGACTGGTTCTGTGATATTCTAGACATTTAACTCTTTCTTGTCATCTCTGGAGAAGATGGTTCTACTCTCATTCTTTCTGATAAAATCACCAGCTGCTTTATTTTTCTATTTATTAAACAGTTGATAAAGTCTGAATTTTGACCGAACTGCTCAGCTGAGATGTTTTTCATAGTAGACACTGTAGAAGATGTATGTGCAAAAGGACACAGTTGGGTGATGGTATTCTTTTTCATTAATGTGAACATTGACTAAACAAAGCAGTCCTGCCTTTTAAATCTTGTGGCAGCTCAGAAGGGAGGTGCTTAAGAACCTTAACTATTATGTCAGATGACAAAATACTTTTTTTCCATTTTGGAGATTGGGTACTGCTCACACATGATGTATAGGGCTAAATATATGCTTGTTTCCTTGCACCTGTGTACTCTCCCCTTCTCTCCTACTTTTCCTTTCCCTGTAGGCAATAAATGGCCATTTTGCAACCGCATACTTTTGTCTTGGGTTTTGATTATTGAAATGCTAAGTTCCTGTTTTGGGGTTGTTCATCTCTTACAGAGTAAACTAGAAAAATGAGATTTAGATAAAACTGACAAATTCATACTATTTGAGTATTTTTTGTTTTGCTTTCTTGTTATTATTTGGTGAAAATTACTTAAGAATTTTTATGTAGAATAGATTTTGAAATCATGTGATGTCCTTTGCCAGAAGAAATCCAAACAAAGGGACTTGTATCACTCTAAGTATGTATAAGATGGTGTGTTATGTGCTATATTGCAGTTTCTTATCTTGATGTCTTGGTGATCATGGAAGTTTATGCTGAGATGAAGTCTCTCATCCTGGAGCCTTAAGTGGCTGGTGAATAGAAGTCTGCTTACCTTTGGGAATGTACTACAAATAGGAAGCAACTGCTAGATCTTAGTGTCATTAGTCTGGCCTACAGGACACCCATCAGACAAATAAGCAGAGTGAAATAGTACTGAACAAGTTCGCTAGGTTAGACCTGCCAAGGCCCAGAATAAATTCATTAACTTTTTATACATCATTGATGAACAAGCTGCTCAAGGGGATATAAAGATGTTAGGCTCCTTATTCTACAAGAAATAATTTCTCAAATATCCTATATGACAAGAAGATACCTGAATGTTTAGTCAGTATAAAGGTAATTTTAAATCTTAGGGTCTAGGAAAGAAGGCAAGGAGAGCTCATATAGTAAGATTATTAAAAATTCAAA
The DNA here is from genome assembly GCA_907164525.1 of Lophiomys imhausi. NCBI lineage: Eukaryota > Metazoa > Chordata > Mammalia > Rodentia > Muridae > Lophiomys > Lophiomys imhausi. Next base: position 953,946 of record CAJQZJ010033237.1, on the reverse strand, counting down.
GAACTTTGGATATATTCAGCTGAAAACTGGTTTTGAGATGTATGATTCACATTCAGGGAGGAAATTGTATTAAGCTTAATACTTGAAAGGACACTTTAGATTATCTTGGAACAGATTGCTGGCATCTATAGAGATCTCTAGGCTAACAGAATTTAGTGCCTACTTGTCATTTAAGAATGCTACAAGCCTGTGATTGATCCTGAGACTCTTCCCAGGAGTCATTATGTTAGCCTCTAAGAAGTCTTTTAAAAGCACTTGTGAAGTGGGTCTTGGAAGTCGAGGTTTCAAAGTGTCTGCCTCATTAAGAAGAAGCTCTTAAGATAGGGGATTGAAGTCATTTGGTGCATGCTTGCACACTTTTTTGCTTACATGTTTTGCACACCCTGGCAAACAGGTTATTGTTAAAGTTGAGGCAACAATCTTAAATCTCCATGGATCAGTGTATTGGGGTTCCAAACTCAGGTCCTTGTCTTGTATAGCAGGTCCTTTAACAACTGAGCCATCTTTCCAGCACCTGAACTATTCCTCTAAAAATCAGACCAAGAGAAAGCTTTGAACAAAGTGGTTATGGTGTATAAGTGATCTAAGAAAAGAATAGAGACCTGGGGAGATAAAGCAAAGCAGCAGGGCATTTTTGAGCTCATCTCTTGGGCAACAGCACAACAAGCCTGACTCTGAGGAAGTGAATGAAGTGTTTCATGACATTATGAGGAATGGGAAAGAATTTACTTGTGGCGCCCATTTACATGAGACACAAGATTACTCTGGGTTCTGATTGCTCTACCCATGTTTCTGCATGCAACATACTTGTCTCAGAGTAATGACAAGGAAGTGGAGATGGGATGCTGAAAATGGAACAGTGTGGTTGAGACAACAGTAAAACTAAAATGATAGTGTGAAGCTGAGTCCAAGGGGATCTACTCCTGAGAAGTTTGGGCCCATTGTCCAGTCTTAGCCCATCTCCAAAGATGTATTAGTACTGCCTCTGGTACTCTGCTAAAGCATTTGGTCTTGATTCATCAGGAAGGACCACCATATCCGTTAAGGCACAGTTACTTGGGCCCTCTAATCCACCCATGAAGGTTCACATGTTTCTTCAGTTCCTAAAATGTTAGCCTGGGTCTTAAAATTTGTTGGCTGAGTCAACTAATTTCTTGTGGGGTTAGATATGTTAATACATTACTTTGTTCAGACTGCATGGTGGTGTCACTATAGTTGTAGGTCTTCACTGAGAAGAGAGAAAGACAAGCAAAACTGAGTCATCTGCTACCAGTGAGAACTCTGGGTTATCTAGGCAGTGGTTTCTTTTCCTGTAGCAAGAGAGAATGCGTTGAGCGTTTAGGGATAGTTACAAGATTCAAGTTTCTCCACCTGTTACAACCAGATGGTATCCTCCTCGATGTTAGGGTTTCATGCAATACCTTGAAAGTGAAGCCAGTATTTGTTGTGAGTGTTTCTAATATGTAATTTCTGAGTCTATAATGTTGTTTTGAAATAATGCTTACTGGGATAGTGGTCTTTTACACTGCCTTTGTATGCATTCTGACTTTCACAATATACCTTATAGCTGGCTATTCTGAGCCTGTTAAGTTTTTTTCCAAAGTTGTCTGAAGTTAACTTTGAAAATTGAATAGACTTCTAATCCTTTCCCTGCCTTTTACTGTTTAAATGCTACTGCTTCCCAAGTAAATCAATGCTTCCTTTCTGCATCATTTCAAACCCATCACCAGTGAGAGCACCTGCAGTCTTCAACCAGATAGGCTGATGAGATCCAGGTCAAGAATTCCATCTTGAGCCTTTAGTGTTTTTGAGCTATTTCTGGTACTATATTAGCTTAATGTTCTACAAATAACAGAGCCTGAGAGATCATTTTTTTCAGATACTATATTTTGCCTTGTGATCTTTTTGTTTGTTTGTTGCTTCAAGTTACATCTCCATTATAGTACCCTCATTCCACCCCTCCCGGTTCCACCCTCCCACCTTCTCCTCCCTTTCCTACCCTTCCCATTCCTTCAATGTGGAGTGTCCCTACATATCAGCCCCTCTCAGCTCAACAGTCATATGCAAACTAAGAGCTTCCTCTTGCACTGGGGTCCAACATGGTAGCACTCCTAGGGCAAATTGTCCCCTTAATAGGTAACAAAGTGTGTTCCTGATCCTTTTGGTATATTGGTTGTAGGATAGTTATCCTGTACTATATGGCTAAAATCCAGTTATAAGTGAGTAGATGCCATGTGGATCTTTCTGATTCTGGGTTAACTCACTCAGGATGAGTTTTCTAGTTCCATCCATTTAGCTGCAAATTGCATGATTTCCTTGTTTCTGACAGCTGAGTAGTATTCCATTGTGTAAATGTACCACAATTTTTTTTTATCCATTTGTTGGTTGAGGGACATCTGCGTTGTTTCCAGTTTCTAGCTATTACAAATAAGGCTGCTATGAACATAGATGAGGATATGTCCTTATGGTTTGGTGAGGAATCATTTGGGTGGATACACAGTGGTATGGCTGGGTCTTGAGGTAGAGCTATTCCAAGTTTTCTAAGATATTGCCAGACTGATTTCCATAGTGGTTGCACAAGTTTGTACTCCCACCAGCAATGGAGGAGTGTTCCCCTTTCTTCACAACCTTGCCAGCATGTGCTGTCATTTGAGTTTTTGATCTTAGTCATTCTGACAGGTGTGAGATGGAATCTCAGAGTCGTCTTGAGTTGCATTTGTTGGCTTGTGATCTTAAGAAACCAGGGTGGGTGCTGGGAATTGGCATATAGCAAAGAAAGGGAAAAAGTTGCAGGTGAATTATTGAGCTAATCACCTATATACAAGTGAGATTTGAACCTACTTGGAACTTTCTGAGGAGCCATGTGGAAGGTAGCAATGGCTCCAGTACCTCATTGGTCAAAGGTTGATTTTTTTTTATGTTTTTAGATGTTAACTCCTTCACATATGAAAGTTTAACTTCTCTAATTTTAAGTGAATAGGGATTTAAATTTTCTGTTGAAGCACACCAAAGGAATACACTCAATTACAACAGCAAGTGATTCTTACTGAAATCAAGCACAGCCTATGTTTCTTAAAGCATACCATAATGCTATCCCCTATTTGTAGATAATGGTGAATATAAATGCATTACTGTTAAAGGACTTACAGTCTGCCAGATACTTTACATTTACTATACATGAGCTCATTCAATTTTCACAATAACCCAGTTCATCTTCCAGATGAAACTGAGTTTTGAACTTAGGCATAGGTGAATGAAGGAGATGGCTGTGAAGCATGTGTAGACTATAGTCAAGAGGCCTTCTTATTGGACCAAGGTATCTGCAGAACTCTTGCATTAATAGTTCAGCTGCAGTGGTCCAATGCGTTAATATAATGGAGGCTGTTGTAATATATGTGATATCCAAGGTAATCAAGTGACTTGAGTAGCCTGAGACAGTTCTGTAGTATACTATCTTGATTCTCTTCAAGACTCAAACACTCATTCTTTTCTGTGGGAGTGTGGGAAGTTGAGGAGAGGAGAGAGAGCTGTCTTGCTCAAGATCATGACCTACTGTAGGGTGGTTACTCACAACCAGTGACTGGCAAAAAAGTGGAGTTAAGGCTTAGCTCCCCTGTATCAATTTTTGGGAAATTCTGAAGGCTCTAAAACTCCCTGTGGAAACATTTAAGGTTGTTATTATGACAGCATCATTTCATCCACAGATTTAATTCTGAGAATTAAAAGCTTTTTGAATGTCCATCTCTATCTCAAAAGTTTGTTTCCTGGAGAACCCATCATGTGTCAAGGAGAAAGATGTTTCATGTTGGTTTTTGGATTATAAAAAATCTTGCTGTAGCTGAATGTGGTGGTGCACGCCTTTAATCTCAGGACTCAGGAGGCAGAGTTAGGCGTATCTCTGAGTTCAAGGCCAGCTTGGTCTATAGAGTGAGTTCCAGTTTAGCCAGGGCTACACAAACCCTGTCTTTTGAAACAAAACAAAACAAAAAACTTGCCATAGAAAGCCTTAATGCTTGACATGTAAGACAAATTCTCTCTGTGTTTTAGTTGTCAAATACTATAATAAGACACCATGACAAGGCAACTTTTAAAAGAAAGCATTTAATTCGGGGGCTCACAGTTCAAGAGGGTTAGAGTCCATGACCATCATGTCAGGGGCAGGCAGGCAGGCAGGCATGATGCTGGAGCAGTAGTGAGAGCTTGCATTTAATCTGCAGGCCTGGGGTTGGGGCAAGTGCTAACTAGGAATAGTGTGGGCTTTGAAATCTCAAAGCTAATCTCTGGCAAGACCACACCTCCTAATCCTTCCCAAATAGCTCCACCAACTGTGAACCAAGCATTCAAATACATGAGCCCGTATGAGCCATTCTCATTAAAACTGTCACACTCTGTATATATAGTTCATAAGTACATCAGTGAAGTTGAAACTTTAATAGAAAATATATTAATAACTATAGGCAGTTATAACAAATTACACACTTTTTACCTAACAACTAATCCTAAATGTAAACATCTATGACCCAACAACTAACCCTATTAATAACTATAAACTATTATCTAACAACTAATCCTAACCTGTTAGAAGGATACAGTCTCTGGGACAGGTTCTCAGTGTCAGAAACACCTCAAGAGTAGATTCTTTAGGGCATTTGGTCAACAGTCTTTCATCACCTTAGGTACACCTTAGACATAGGTCCTTTAGGGTAATTGGTTATTGCGTTGCTATGGAAGCTTTACTTTAAATGAGGCTTGAGGCTTTCTTCTCTCTGGGTGCCTTAGCTGTCCTTAGGCCAACTTGGTCAGTTGTAGTAGCCACTCAGCCGCTCTGCCACAGTAGTTGGGGCTAGCCACAGGAATGTTCAGGCTGCAGTTTGAACTAATTGAACCCCTCAGGGCAAATGCTATGCCTTAGGGGTTTAGTCTTTGACTTTTTGTTGCATTGCTGAGGCCTTCTCTGCTCTGCCTCAGGGAGAGCTGACCATATTTTTACAGCTCCATTTGAGATCTGTTTTTCAGTCCACCTGCATTGGCTCCAACAGATGATACAAGCCACTTTGCATCTGGTTGTCTCTAGAGTGGGTTAATCTTGGGCTTCACCCCCACATCCTTAAATAAAGTCTCTCTTGGTTTTACCTGGGTTCAGACTAATCTGGGCTCTGCTCACTTCATCCACTATTAGCAGCTGAAAACAATGCCAAGCCATAAACTTTTTAGTCCATATGCTGGCTGCCATGCTAGGTGCCCACAAGTGCCAGGCTGATCTTCATGCCCCCTTTAAAGAGACTGTATCAGAAGCCCCTAGATATTCACTAAATCTAATTTATATTATTCTAACTGCCCTTACTCATTAGTAAAAACATACTGACTTTATTGAAAGGCCAGTGTAGATTAATTTATATGGATTTGTGGTGGTCTCTTCATGCAGATAGTCTACAGTGAGAGGTTATCAGTCAGGATTCATTGGATAAACGAGCTCACTTTGAGGCAACATTAATATAATGCATTGAATCATAAGTTGGTAAGGAAACAATTCAAACAGTGAGAAAAACAGAGTAGTAACATTTAGAAGATATTACCATTTTTAAAGCATTAATCTGGAAATTGGGAAGAGAGTTACCAGATCCGAGAAGCTGAATTTACCTAGACCCATGCAGCTAGAACCATGGAAGAATCTTCTCAGAGGAGTCTGTAGTTCTCAGAGGAGTCTGTAGCCCAGAGGGAGAACTGTCTATAGGGGTTGATCTTTGAGAAGACTGAGAGCTGACGACAAATGATATCTGAGGGACTAAAGAACAAGAAAATCCCCTAGCTTTCCTCCCCTTCAGTTTTCTTCCATGTTTTTCCAGTGGTTGATCCTAACCAAAACTTATTGGAAAGTATTGTGTCCTTGATCCTTTGAGAACAAAGGAATGGTGGGGCATGCATGCAACAGCAAGTAAGCAAATGACTACACATCTGTTTTTACTACTTAACATCCATCCTTACAATCCATTGTTACTTCAGTCATAATCTAATGCTATGTAATAAAGATACAGTTTTCCTTCGTGTGAACATACTTCCTTTGCTGACACACTTAATAGAGCCATCTGTCACTTAGAGATAATTTCTGAGAAATGTGTCATTCGGTGAATTTATCATTGTGTGGCTTCATATAATGTTGCACAAACATGTCTCACTAAGGAATACTGTCTTATGGGGCCATTGTATAACTCCTATAAATGACTGAAACCTTGTTCTGCAGTCCACCAACTAGACTGGAAAGCGTATTCTCCAGTCCTCTCAGATAAGCATGTAGTTGGGAGTAACTAGGCAGATTATCACTCCTCAGTCAACTGTCCTAGCTAAGAATCTCCAGAGTCCTTTGTGCTGTGCTACTCAGTATAACTCCACTGGCTTATGGCAATTATGTACTTGAGTAGACAATTTCTGGCAGAGGAGAGAGTATCATCAAAGGTACAGGCAACAAAAGTAAAAAATAGACACATGGAGTTCTGTCAAGCTGAGAAGATTTGCACAGTGAAAGAAATTATAGCATTAAGAAAAAAATCAACAGGCTGTTGAGATGGCTCAGATTGCTCACCAGGTAAAGGTACCTGCTGCGTGTGCCTAGTAATCTGAATCCCTTTCACCTTCATCTAGTTGGGAAAGGAAATGAATGTATAAAGTACACACATGCACACACACATACATCATGTGCACATAATACATTTTTTTAAAAAAAGAACCTACAGAATGAGACTATATTTGCAAGTTATTCACCAGACAAGATGAATATCCAGAATATATAAGAATTCAAAAAAAGTCAGACCCTCAAGAACCAATTAAAAATGGTCACTTGGATCCTGTCATTCCTTTTCACCCTGCTCCCCATTTTTCTGTACTTACCTCTCCATTTCCCTAAGGAGTCTTCCTTTCCCATTTCTCTGATCAGATTACTTGTGTCCTGCCATTCCCCTTTCTATTTTCCCCCAACTCCTCTGTCCTGGTAGTGGTCCTGTTTTACTTTCATGGTTTCTGTAGTTACTTCAGGGCATGCATTCACATCTGAGGACTTGGAACTAGGAGCCTCCAGTAAGAGTGAACATGTGATATTTGTCTTTCTGGGTCTGGATTACATCAATCAGTATGATCTCTTCTAGTTCCATCAATCACCTGCAGAGTTAGTGATTTCAATTTTTCTTTACCCCTGAACTATAGTATATATGTATCACATTTTCATTATCCATTCATCAGCTGAAGAGCATTTAGGTTGTTTCCACTTTCTAGCTATTGTGAATAGAACAGCAATGAACATGGTTGAGCAAGTAAATATCTGTGGAGTATGATGAGTCCTTTGGGTATATGGCTACAAGTGGTTATAGCTGGGTAGTATGCTAGGTTTATTTTTAGCTTTCTGAGAATTCTCCACTTTGATTTCCATAGTGGCTGTACCAGTTTGCAATCCCATTAACAGTGAATACAGGCTCCCATTTCCTGAGTCCCCCTAGCATTTGTTGTTGGCTGTTTTGTTGATTTTTACCATTTTGACTAGAGTAAGATGAAATTGCAAATTTGTTTTGATTTGGGTTTCCCTAATTGCTGGAAATAGTGACCATTTTTTAAAAAATACTTGTTGCTCAATTTTTTTTTCCTTTTGATAACTTTCTACTTAGGTCCCTGTCCTATTTTTCAAATGGAACTTTTTTTCTTTGTTATATTCTAGATATTAAACCACCTCTGTCAGATGTGTAGGTGGCAAAGAATCTCTCATTCTATAAAATTCCTTTTCACTGTTTGACTGTTTCTTTTGCTGGGCATAAGCTTTTTAGTTTCATGTTGGCCTTAGTTCTTGGACAAATGGAGTCCTATTCAGGAATCCTTTCCTGTACCTTTATCATGTAGGGCACTGCCTATGTTTTCTTTCAGCAATTTCAGTGGTTCAGGCTTTAGGTTTAGGTCTTTGATCCATTTGGATCAAAGGTTTATTTTTAATATTTTTGTTTTTTACGAGGCAGGGTTTCTCTGTGTATCCTTGACTGTCCTGGACTTGCTTTGTAGACCAGGCTGGCCTCGAACTCACAGAGATACGCCTGCCTCTGCCTCCCGAGTGCTGGGATTAAAGGCGTGCACCACTACGTCTGGCTTAATTTTTTTAATTAATTAATTTTTTTAAGTTACATCTCAATCAAAGACCCCTCTCTCCCCCTCCAGATCCCACTCTCCCTCTTCCCCATCTCCATCAGAGAGGGGAGCCTCCACATATCAACCCCCCCCCCCCTCAGTTCATCAGTCACATGAGGATTGAGAGCTTCCTCTTGTACTGGGGCCTGATATGGCAGCCTAGTTAAGGTAATGTGTTTCACTAACAGACAACAGGGTCCATGACTCACTGCTGGGTGGAGTTCTTACTAGGATAGTTATGCTAGGTTCCTGTCTGTTTGGGTTTGTGTGTTGTTGGATGGTTGTCATGTGCTATATGGTTAATATCCACTTACAAGTGAGTACATACCATGTGTGTCTTTCTGGGTCTGGGTTAGCTCACTCAGGATGAGCTTTTCTAGTTCCATCCCTTTGGTTGCAAATTCCATGATTTCCTTGTTTCTGAAAGCTGAGTAGTATTCCACTGTACAAGTGTACCACCGTTTGTATTTTTATTAATTTATTTTTTCAAGTTACATCTTGATCAAAGTCCCTTTTCTCCTCCCCTCCAGGTCCTACCCTCCTTCCCTCTTCCCCATGTCTGTCCTCTCCTTCTCCTCAGATGAGAGGAGCCCCCACATATCAACCCCGCTCAGTTCATCAGTCACATGAGGGCTAAGAGCTTCCTCTTATACTGGGGCTTGATATGGCAGCCCAGCTAGGGTAAGGTGTTCCACTAACAAGTCCATGACTCGCTGCTGGGTGGAGTGTTTATGGAGTTTTAGTTATGCTAGGTTCCTGTCTATTTGGGTCACCACAGTTTTTTATCCATTCTTTGATTGAAGGACATCTGCGTTGTTTCCAGTTTCTGGCTATTACAAATAAAGCTGCTATGAACATAGTGGAGGAGATGTCCTTGTGGTTTGGTGGAGATATATGGATGTATGCCCAGGAGTGTTATAGCTGTGTCTTGAGGTACAACTATTCCCAATTTTTAAAGATATCACCAGATTGATTTCCAAAGTGGTTGCGCAAGCCTGTACTTCCACCAGCAATGGAGGAGGGTTCCCCTTTCTCCACACCCTCACCAGCGTGTGCTGTCATTTGACTTTTTGATCTTAGCCATTCTGACACAGCTGTGAGATGGAATCTCAGAGTTGTTTTGAGTTGTATTTCCCTGATGACTAAGGATGTTGAGCATTTCTTCAAGTGCCTCTTGGCCATTAGAGATTCCTCTTTTGTGAATTCTTGGTTCAGCTTTGTACCCCATTTTTTTGATTGGGTTATTTGGTTTGTTGGTGCTTAATTTCTTGAGTTATTTATGTATTTTGGATATTAGCCCTCTGTCAGACTTTGGGTTGGTGAAGATCTTTTCCCAATCTGTAGGCTGCCGCTTTGTACTAATGACAGTGTCCTTTGGCTCACAGAAGCTTTTCAGTTTCATAAGGTCCTGTTTATTGTTTGTCTTAGAGCCTCAGCTATTGGTGTCCTGTTAAGGAAGTTGTCACCTGTGCCAATGAGTTCAAGGCTTTCCCCCACTTTCTCTTCTATTAGATTTAGTGTGTCTGGTTTTATGTTAAGGTCTTTGATCCACTTTGACATAAGTTTTGTGCTAGAGTTAGTTTTTGTGCAAAGTGATAAATACAGGTCTAATTTCAGTGTTCTGCACGTAGACATCCAGCTTTCCCAGCACCATTTCTTGATGATGTTTTTCAGCATGTTTTTAGCATCTTTGTCAAATATTAAGTGGGTGAAGTTTATGTGTGCTTATGTTTGGATCTTCAATTTTGTTCCATTGGTCTACATGTCTGTTTTGTGCTAATATTATATTTCTTTTATCATTATAGTTCTGTAATGTAAAGATCTGGAATTGTAACTCCTCCAGCATTGTTTTGGTTCTCCTCAACTATATTTTTGTTATTGGTATATAGTAAAGCTATTGATTTGTATAAGTTGATTCTGTATCTTGCCACGTTTTTAAATTTGTTCATTTCTACAAGTTTTCTGGTAATTTTTAGGATCTCTAATATATAGCATCATATAATTTGTGATTATGTATAGTTTGACTTTGTTATTTTTGTCCCTTTAATTTTCTTCTCTTGAATTATTGCTCTGGGCAGTATTTCAGGCACATGCTGAAAAGGAAGGTATAGTGGCTACCTCCTTTTGAATCTGACTTCAGTTGAGTTGCTTCAAACATCTCCATTCAGGATGATGTTGGCTGTGGTTTTCTTATACATAGTTTTCATTGTGTTGACGTATGTTCCCTATAGCCCTACATTCTCTTAAGACTTTTATCATGAAGGCATATCGGTTTTTGTTAATGACTTTTCTGCATGAATTAAGATGATCATATTATTTTTGTCTTTATTTATGGTGGTTTAAACGTTCATTAACTTGCATATGTTGATCAATTCTTGCATTTCAGTGATATATTTTCATGCTTATTAAAGCATATTCATAATAACCAAAATAGAGAATTACCTAAATATCTATTGGTGAATGAGTGGATAAAGAAACTGTAGTATACATTCACAATAGACTATTATTCAGCCATAAGAATGAATTAAATCTTATCATTTGCAGCAATATGAATGGGACTACAAGTTATTATTTTAAGTGAAATAAGACAGAAATATACAAATGCATGCTCACACTCATTTATGGAAACTAGTAAATCAGTTTCATTTAAAACATGGAAGGAATATAATAGTGACTTCTAGAGACAGGAAGAACAGTGAGAATGGATCATATAAGACAGCAAAACAAAATAATTTGTTCTGCTTTTTTCCCCCTGTACTATAGTAAGGTAACTATTTGGCTAAAACAATGGCTGATGTATTTCAAAAGGACTTGAAGGGCATAGAATTTCCAACACATAGAAAGGATTGAGATCTGTTGGCTTCTAGATGTTTATGTTTATGCCTGTAGATCAGTGCTGCTTTTGACTTTGAGAAGCTTCTCATTGCAGTGATCATTGATTACTACAGAGGTTCAGAACAGACTGAAATGCTGAGAATAGATGTTGATGATCACACCTAAATAAGACATCTGTATCACCCTCTTCAAGGCTCAGGAACACCATAGAAGAGGGGCCAAAAAGGAATGTAAGAACCAGAGAAAGGGGAGGAGCATCAGGGAATGTCATCTTCTGGGCATGACATAGTTATCACATTTTTTTTTTTAACTCAAAGCAACTGTAATTATGATTAGAACTCTAAACCATCCATTGTGAGTAGAGGAGGGGCTTACTAGGCCTCACACATCCTAAGGAGCTATTGGCAGTTAATTTTTTTGCTGGACAAAGGAGAGACATTTTCTTCAGTGGTGTAGCCACTGGTACATTGACCATCCTTCTGTAAATAACCCTTGTTCACATGAGGAAACCTAATTAGATTCATTGGATCACATAGACAAAGACATGTAAGTAGAAGGGAGACTAGTTGAGAAGAGGAAGATCAGTGGGAGTTAGGTGAACAGGAAATAGGAGGTGAATATGATCAATATATATTAAAATTCCATGGTGGAACCAATTATATAATTAAGACATGTTAATAAAAAGAAAAGATCATTGTTTGAATAGTGAAATACTTATTACACTCTCCTGACGATTTAATACATATATTAAATTCCCATAGAGTACCGCATAAAGATCACAAAGATGTCTCCATTAAGAAGTATATTTTGTTTAAATATATGTGCCAGGAAGTTTGACATCACATGTGTGTCTCATATTTCTGTCTGCACCAGGACAGTTTTGCCAACTCTAGATTTTTTTCCTTACTACTGACCAATCAAGATTAATACCATGGCTACTGAGCTAACACATTAAACTCTGAATCCGAAATAAGATTGCCCATTTTCAATTTGCTTTGTGCTTTTGAATTATCTTTAAAAATATATGGTCCCCAGACATCTTCCAAACTGATAAGACTCTTCAACTTCTTTGATTTGTTTCTGTTCTCACATGGACTTTTCTGAAGTACATGGTTGTGTTGTGATCAGACTCCTGTTCTGAATTTGAGAATATGTTACTTCTGAATTCGAAGCTATTAAAGGGACATCCATATCACTCCTCCCATGCCCATAAAGGGACAGAACCGAAGAACAAGAAGAAGGAAGTGTTGTTAAACACTGTCAGGTTGTACACTTGAACTCTCAGCAGCTGTGACTGACCTGGGCCCAGTCTGTACAAGATTAGACTCATCAGTCAATGCTCGGTCACTGAAGTAGGGAGGGGGAAGGGCTCATAGGGGCGCCACCTCTCCATGAGGATTTATAAACAGTTAATGGTTATGGGGGTGGTGAGAGACATTTTCTGCAGTGTAGCCACTGGTAAGGTGCCCATGGTCCTATGAACAAACAACCATAAAATCTCATTAGTTATGCACCCATACAAAGACTCAAAAGTAGGAGAGCTATTCAGAAACAGGAAGGGAATTAGCAGAAGTGAGAGGAGGACAAGGGAAGGTCATGGAGATTAAATATGATTAAAATGTATATGTGTATAATTAAGGTGTTCTAATGAAAACACTTCAAAAAGCATATGGCCTTAAGCTTACCGTTGTGTGTGTGCATGTGTCTGTGTGTGTGTCTGTGTGTGTGTCTGTGCATGTGTGTCTGTGTGTGTGTCTGTGCCTGTGTATGTGTATGTGCATGTGTGTGTCTGTGTGTGTCTGTGCCTGTGTATGTGTCTGTGCATGTGTGTGTCTGTGTGTGTGCGTGTGTCTGTGTGTGTGCATGTCTGTGTGTGTGTGTGTGTCTGTGTGGGTGTGTGTGTCTGTGTGTGTGTGCGTACTCCAGAGCAATTGGAAGTGGTCACCTTATGTGACCTTTCACCCTTGTCAACCGTAATCACTGTCATGGTGGACAGTGGAACTGTGACCTCACCAAAGCTTTCCCTTCTCAGGCATGTGCCATGACTCAAGATACCACAGCTTACAATTTCAACAGCTAAGATACCCCTGCACACCATGAGTTACTGTTCCACTTTTTGCCTTCAGGAGGTCTCACCACATTCAAAAGAATGATAAAAGGATCTTAGAGGTCCAGGCCGAATATCTGTTTTCTAGGGCCATTCCTGGTATGAAGAGCTGTGTAGTAAGAAGCCTTTCAAAAAAACAAAAATGACTGTAGCTGCAGGAGACAGAAGACATATGGTACAAGGGAATTTAATGATTCTGTAGGCAATGATGAGGTATAAGGAGATACTGGGAGGATTTGAAATTAGGAAAACTAGGAAACTTCTACCATTGTTTGAGCTGATGGGTGAAGGGCAAGACATGGTGTTACCAGAGTTCAGAAACTTAGTCATCTAGTAGGATAGGAACATATCAACCATTATTTTGTGAGATACAGGAATACATTGGATTATCTTATGGGACCTAGTGTTACAGAGAAAGTTGCCATGTCAGATATGTCATCAAAGCAAAGAAATACCCTGGGCTTTAATCTCCCCCC
>CAJQZJ010033237.1:905357-920368 GCA_907164525.1 Lophiomys imhausi | reverse complement strand
TTAGTTTTGGAAGCTGCAGGCCCTGCACTTCCTATATAATCAGATATATTTATCCCTCTCAGGTCTCTGAGGTGGTTGAAGAATAGATAGCTAGAGTCTCATAGTTAAATTTTGAGTTGTTTAGGAATCAAGAGGGTGTTCTGGATCTAAGAAGATATTTTTAAAATTATGAGGCAAGTTAGTATGAAAGCTGAGTTAGATATAGAACTTTAAACTCATGGAGATGGTTAGATAGTAGAATGTTAAAGTCAGGTGCCAAATACATATGGACTGGACATTGGGAATGTATGCTAAGCCATATAACTCTTATAATCGTGGCCTATTTATTTCTGTTGTTTTGTATTGTATTTATAGTTATAAGAAAAAGAACCATTTTTTGGACTGAAAGGGAGAGCTGTTGGGGGGAAAAAAGAAATACCTTAAACTAAAAAAAAAAAAAAAGAAGGGAAGAGTGGGACTGGAGGGGGGAGTAGGGAGGGGATTGTGATTGAGATGTAACTTGAAGAAATAAAAAATAAATTATTAAAAAAAAAGAAGATGGGGAAAGAAAACACATAAGAACAGCATGGCTGATTGATAATTCTCAACACCAATGGTCTCAATCCCTCAATAAAAAGATACAGACTAACAGATTGAATAGAAAAGCAAGATCCACCCCTCTACTGCATTCAAGAAACACCTTAACCTCAAGGATAGACATCATCTCAGGGTGAAGGCATGGAAAAAGATAATACCAAGCAAATAGTTTGAAGAATCAAGCTGGTGTAGTCATTTTAATATGTGACAAATTTGAGTTCAAACCAAAACTAATCATAAGAGATAGAGAAGGATATTGTCAGGTTCCAAACAACACAGTCTCACTCTGGCACCTGTGCTCCTCCCAGCATCCCTCAATATCTGTGCTCCATCCTCCCAGAACTCCTCGCCCTTTCCCCTACCCTAAACCTCTCCTTCCCAGGGGCTGGGCTTTCCCTTCCCTTCACCCAACCTGATCCCTGTATGACTCAGCTCTTCTGGCTACACCAGTCTCATGACCCAGGCTACCTCTCTTGGTTGTAGCTCCTCTCTTGTTCTTCCTCCCCCTCTCCTCTCATGCTCAGTTTAGCCAAGTTCATCCTGGACTCCTGACTGCCTGCTTTCTCCCTTATATCTACAATAAAAGTCTTCTCTATACTTTAGGAGTGGTCATATCCTCCTTCTTTTATTTCATTTTTTTTCCCATTCAGATACTACATATTCATCAAAGGAAAAAATCCACCAAGAGGATATTGTAATTCTAAACATTTATGAACACCAAGCACAATGGCACTCAAGTTCATAAAAGAAACCCTATTATAGCTAAAATCATATATTGACTCCACACAGTGATAGTGGGTGACTTCAACACCCTGCTTTTGGCAATAGAGAGGTCATCCAGACAAAAACTAAACAGAAAATGACTAAGATAAACAGCACTGTAAACCAAATGGACTGAACTGGTATTTACAGAACATTTCACCCAAGCACAGCAGGATATACCTTTGGAACTTTCTCCAAAACTGACCACATACTTGGATAACCAACTTTCAAAATTTATATGAAAACTGAAATTGCAACAATCCTTGTGGTATGAGTTTATTAAAATAACAAATTATGAGAATGTTTTTGTTTAATCCCAGGTGTGAGGCTACTTAAGACACAGGTGTAAAGTATTAACTGTCTCATGAGCTAGCAGGGGCGTGGCTTAGCCAGCTGAGCAAGTTTAAATCTGAGGACTTGGGAGAGAGGAATAAAAAGCCAGAGCCCTGAGGAAAAGGGGGCTCTACAAAGAAGTAGGAGAAAAGGCTACAAAGAAGAAAGTGGTTGCTGCTCTCCTGGCTGCTGGTGCTCCCCCAAATTGCTGCTTGTTCTTTCTGCTGCTGTCTCCTGATTTGCTGGACTTCTACTGAGACTGGTATTACCCCCAAAGAACCTAATGACCCTAATCAGTACGAAGTAGCTTAAAGAGAACTCCGTCCCTTTTCCCTCTAACCTTCTTTCTCTCATGCATAGTCTTGGGTGGTTGGAAGGGAGGTAGAGGTATTGAGCACAATAAAATAAGTAGAGTATATAATTAAGTATAGTACAAAAATAGTAATGAAAGCCATCGTGTTATAAATCCTATCTGATGATCATGGATTAAGCTGAATATCAACAACAAACTAACAAAAAGCTTAGAAACTCATGGAAACTGAACGACTCACAAATGAATGAATGAAAAATGGTCAAGAAAGAAATTAAGGACTTTCTTGACTTTAATGGAATAAACATAACATCCCAAACTTATACAACATAATGAAAACAGTACTAAAAGGCAAATTCATAACACTATATTAAAAAAAAATTGAGGGATCTCATATTAGTAACATTATGGTACACCTGAAAGCCCTGGGGTGAGGGGAGGAAAAAAGAAGAAGAAATAACACCCAAAGGAGTAGATGGCAGGGAATAATGTGACTAATCCACAAGAACAATAAAATAGATTAAAAACAAAATGTAAACATAAATATAAAAAATTATACCAAACAAACCAATACAAAGAATCAATTTAACAAAGAATTCTTTGAGAAAATCAGTAAGATTGATTAAACCTTTAGCCAAATTAACTAAAAGACAGGGAGAGAAGATCCAAATCAATAAAATTAGAGATGAAATGCTATACATAACAACAGGCACTGAGGAAATCCAGAGAATCATAGGACATATTTTAAAAATCTGAACTCTAGCAAATTAGAAAACCTAAAACAAATGGATACATTTCTTGATAAACAGCACCTACCAAAGTTAAATCAAGATTGGATAAGCAATTTAAACAGACCTGTAAACAACCCCTAGTGAAATTAATTATAAATCTTCTGCCCTCACTGCCTCCCTCATCCCCCAAAGAGCTCAGGGCCAGATGGTTTTAGTGCAGACTTCTAATAGACTTTCAAAGAAGAAATAATGTTAATACTCTTCAAATTATTCTGCAAAATAGAAACAGAAGAAAATTGTCTGATTCTTTTTATGAGGCCGCAGTTACCTTGATACCTAAACCTAATAAAACCCCACAAGAAAAGAGAATTACAGACCAATTTCTCTTATGAACATGGATGCAAAAATGCTCAATAAAATACTTGCAAACTAAATCCGAAAATACATAAAAAGATCATCCATTATGATCAAGTTTGTTTCATCCCAGAGTTGTAAGGATGATTCAACTTACATAAATCAATAAATATAACCCACCAATCCCCCAAAAAAACCTAGAAAAATAAATAAATAAATAAATAAATAAATAAAACCCCCCATATAAGCAAACTGAAAGACAAAAACTACATGATTATTTCATTAGGTATAGAAAAGGCCTTTGACAAGACCAAACGGCCTTCACGATAAAAGTCCTGGAGAGACCAGGGATACAAGGATTCAAGGGATATATTTAATAATAATTTATTATGATAAAGGCAATTTACAGCAAGACTATAGCTAACATCAACCCAAATGGAGAGAAACTCAAATCATTTTCACTGAAGTGATGAACAAGACAAGGTTGTCCACTCTCCAATACCTATGCAATACAGTTGTTAACTAAGGCAATAAGACACCTGAAGGAGACCAATGGGATACAAATGAAAAAGGAGAAATTCAATATATCTGTATTTGCAAATGACCCTAAAAATTCCACTGGGAAACTCCTACATGGATAAACACTTTCAGCAAAGTAGCAGGATATGAAATTAATAAGTGAAAATCAGTAGTCTTCCTGTGTACAAATGACAGACTGGGAAAGAACATCAGTCACAATAGCCTCAAAAAATACCTTGGGGTAACTATAACCAAGCAAAAAACTTTAATAAGCTGAAGAAATAAATTTAAGAACCTATCAGAAAACGGAAGATCTCCCATGTTCATAGGCTAGTAGAAATTAATGTAGTGAGAATACAAATCAACAAATTCAATGGAAGTCATACAGAAATTCTAACACAGTTCTTCAAGGAAATTGAAAGGACAGTTTTCAGCTTCATATGGAAACACAAAATCCAGGGTAGCTAAAACATCACTAAATGATTGGAAAACTGCTGGCGGTATCACCATCCATGACCTCAAATTGTACTACAGAGCTATAGTAATAAAACCAGTGTGCCCCTGCCAACAAAACAAAACAAAACAGACAAGCTGAACAGTGGAATAGAAGACCCAGACATTAGTCCACATGCATATGAACATTGGTTTTGATAAAGAAATCCAAAATACACACTGGAAGAAAGACAACATCTTCAACAAGTGGTTCAGGTCAAACTGGATGGCTACATGTAGAAGAATCCAAATAGATCTATACTTATACTTACCTTGCACAAAACTTAACTCCAGATGTATTATAAAGACCTTAACTTAAGGCCAGATATCCTAAATATGATAGCAGAGAAAGTAGGAACTCATTGACACAAGAGAGGACTTTCTGAGTAGGGCAGTGATAGCATAGTTACTAAGACCAACAATTAATACATGGGACATCAGGAAGCTGAAAAACTTCTGTATGGTACAGAACACCATCATTCCAGCAAAGTAGCATACAGACTTGGAAAAGATCTTTACCAATTACACATTTGACAGAAGGTTAGCATCTGGAATATAAAAAATCTGAATATTGCTGGGAGTAATGGCGCACGCCTTTAATCCTAGCACTTGGGAGGCAGAGGCAGGTGGATCTCTGTGAGTTTGAGGCCATCCTGGTCTACAAAGTGATTCCAGGACAGCCAGGGTTATTACACAGAGAAACCCTCTCTCAAAAAAAAAAACCCCAAAAATAAACAAACAAAAAAATCTGAACACCGATAACAAAATTAAGCCAATTAAAATATATGGTACAGAACTATGCAGAGAGTTCTCAAAAGAGGAAACACTAATGACTAAGAAACTTTTAAATAAATGTCCAACATCCTTAGTCATCAGTCTCATCTTACACCAGCCAAAATGGCCAAGATCACTAAAACAAATGATTGCTTCTGCTGGTGAGGATATGGAACAAGGGAAACACTCATCCATTGCTGGGGAAGTACAAACTTTATAGCCACTATGGAATGAGAAAGATATCCCTAGGAAGGGGAAATAGAATAGATAGTTATGGATGGCTGCATGTGCAGGGTTGGGGTGGCTGGAGTGGGAGGATCAAACAGAGATAGAGGAAAGAGGAGGATAAAGAAGGGAATACAAAGACAGACATATAGAAAAGTATTACACACATACACACTATATATATATATCACCAAATAATGGGGGAGACAAAGCCCCAGCTAGACATTATTTGTAATGGCAGGCTAAGGATTAACACTGCTGACCAATTAATTGTATAAAGTAAATACTGGAAATAATTTAATTAAATTATTTCTACACTCATATATCAGTGTCTTCCTCTGCCATCATTAGAGAAGCTTCCTCCTGCAGGAGATGGGAACAAATACATAGACCCGCAATGAATAATGTGCAGAAAAATGAGTAGACTTTGGAACACTCAGTCCCAAATGGGGCATCACTACCATATACCTCTGCTCAGTACCCAGGAAACTCTGTGGAAGGGGAGGCAAAAACAATTGTAAGAACCAATGGGGATGGAAGATGCCAAGGAAACCAAGCCTTCTAGATACAATAGGACTGGCACACATATGAACTCACAGAGACTGTGGCAGCATACACAGGACCTGCACAGGTTTCAGCAATCCAGAATCCCAGTTCTGAGAGGGGAGGTGGACACGAGACCCCATTCTTAATCCAGAAGGTATCTCCAAGTGATAACCTCCTGCAAAGGAAAAATTAGCTTTCTCGAAAGAAGTCTCACTGGGTACACAAATCACACGTAAGGACAGGTCCCATGCCCAGAGGTAGATGGCCAACATAAAACAAACTCAGTGGTATTTTTTGGAGTTTTTTGTCTCACAGTGCTTTGAGATTTTTTTTTCTTACAGGTGTTTTGTTTATATGTTGTGGTTTCTGATTTTTCCTATGGCTTTCTTTGTGTGGAAATATATGTGTCTCAGTGTCTGTGTTCCTTGAACTTTTTGTCTGGCTATTTTTTCTCCTGTTTATTTGTTTTGTTCTACTATGGTTTCTTTGTTTTATTTTATCTAACTTCATTTAATTATCATTACTTTTAATGATTATTTTTATCTTCATAAGAGAGAGGGGGTGTGGATTTGGGTGAGTGAGAAAGTGGGGACAATATTGGAGGCATTGGGGGCAGAGACTAATGAGAACACACTGCATGAAAAACTCCTATTTTTAATTAACAATGACTATATCCAAGATTTGAAGTTTGCTGACATTTTTATTATACAGAATAATTTTTATATGAAAATATAATATTGATGGCATTAAATAATTAATATGGTTTAGCATCTTGATGCATACCTGTAATGCCAGCACTTGGGGGTTTGGTGCAGGAGGACTGGGATATTAAGGTTTTCTGCCTATCTCACAAAAAAACAAAGAAAGCAAGCTAACAACAGAAACCCCAGTGAGTTTAACAGTACAGGAATCAACACTGGACAGGACGAAGCTATTCTCAGATCAAGCTCAGCGAGATCCATAGATTTACCCACTTTATTTGAGGCTGTAGAAAGCAAACTTAATGGGGCACTTAATTGCTACGGTCTGAGAAGAAACTTACATTGAGTGTTCTGTCTTACAAGATGGCACTTGGCTGAGGAGATGGTGCCGAGGCCAAGAGCCCCTACTGCGCATGCGGGGAATCTGGGTTTGGTTTTCAGCTCCCACCTGACAGTTCAGTCTTCCGAAATTCCAAATCTAGGGGCTCTATCTAATTCCTCTAATATCAGAGTGTTCCTGTATATACGTGGTGCACATGTAGATGTATACACTCAGGAACACACACATAAAATTAAAAGGGAGTCCTGTGGAGTGTGCTGACCCACATAATCACTGCCAAGCTTATTGTTTGCACTTATTTTCTTTAGTGATGCCTAAAAGTTTGCACTGTAGAAAACAAGAAATATTTCTCTTTATTTTTAATGAGCATGCCATTTTGGAAACAATGTTAAGTCATCATGGATCAGTTTCTCAAAAACCCCATTCCTTCATTTACTACTGACATCTGACAGTAGGTTGGTCATTTTTTTTACATTAAATAAACAAAATTGATACATTAGTCCATAAATTGTTCAGATTTCCTAATATTACTTTTCTCTCGGTTCTTTTCCTGCTCTAAGATCCCATTCAGGAGGCCACATTGTTTATGTTGTCATGTCAGTTCAGGCTCTCCTTGTCTCTGATTATTTTCAGCCCCACCTCTCTTTCTAATTATCCTGCTAGTTTTGAGACTTAATGGTTAGGAATTTTGTATGGCCATGGCTACCTGAGTGCCAGTTAGATTCTCTACTGTAAAGTCTTTTCCTCCTTTTCATCTGAAGCTCTTTAGAAGTAAACTGGGTTCACCTGCTTTTTTTCCTTTTTGTTTTTCAAGACAGGGTTTTTCTGTGTAGTCCTGGCTGTCCTGGACTCACTTTGTAGACCAGGCTGGCCTTGAACTCACAGAGATCCACCTGCCTCTGCCTCCGGAGCACTGGGATTAAAGGTGTGTGCCACCACCCCCGGCAATTACAGACAGCTGTGAATGCCATGTGGATGTAAAAAAATATGACTAATTAAATTGTTTAACCAGTATTTATATTATTGTTAATTTGTTCGGCAGCCTTTAATTCTTATCCAGACATTATAAATGAGTACACACAGAGACCATGTGGATTTTATCAAGCCTTGGCCTGAACTGTGCAATCCTAGCCCATCTAAGCTAGCTCTTAATTCTATTACCCAAATATGACCCCATATATACATACGTCCCCTTGGACTTCCATTCTCCACAATATGCCGATGTTCCTGGCCATGTGGAATGAGGTTCTTTTTTCTAACCCATGGCGTGTGTCTTCCTTCCTGCTGCTGGTGGCTGGAATACCTTCTTCTTCCTGCTCCTGGCTGGAATCCTTCTTCTTCCTGCTCTAATCCCAGGAAGTCCCACCTTTCTCTGTCTTTGCCCAATCTCAGGCCTCGGCATTTTATTTAACCAATCAGAGTCAATGTAAGTAACAGACAGCAAGCAGGACCAATTAATTAACATTTAGAATGCTTAACACTATGCCAACATGTGGATGCTGGGATTTGAACTCCGGTCCTTTGGAAGGACAGCCAGTGCTCTTAACCACTGAGCCATCTCTCCAGCCCAGGTTCACCTGCTTTTTAGGTCAACTCAAATTAATCTGAAGTTCCACTTTCATTTTATTATGGCATAATTCTCAGTACCACTGTACAGACATGTATATATGTGTATACATTGTGTGTGTGTGTGTGTGTGTGTGTGTGTACATGACTGAATGTTCACACACAAATCTGCCTCTCATCTACCAAATGGTCTACACTGAGACTTCAAACTGACCACTAGGGCCTGCCATGACTTCAGATGAAGGGGAGAAAGGGGATTTACTCAGAGTCACTGTCAAGATACACAGGGATGACTGGTGTTTGTAATTGTTTGCTTTTTATGTCTGTGATGTCTTGACAGCTTTCTCCACAGTAACAATTCCTCTTTTTCTCCCTTTCCATCTTGTATGCTTTGGAAATAATCCAGACTCATCTACAAATTCAAAAGCAAAGATCCCATCCACAAGCCCTTCTCCCTATACCTCAGACTTACCAGGGATTGCAAATTGAAATAGTATTCTTGCCACTCCTTGAACCCCATTCAGGTGTGTTCAAAGATGAAACTTAAAGATAAAAGCAAGAGTTGGAACATGCTACTAGGCCTTTCTTTGACAAAGTGGAGTTAAGTGGTAATGAAGGTGGGCTCTCTCATTCTCATTCTTTGTGGAAGGCTTAGGGGACTTGCCAGGACCTCAGCTTGCCTCCTGAAATGAGCTGTTTTATTATTTTTTCCCTAGAAATGTCAGCAAATTGACTGCTGGATTCTACTTCAACTTGGAAGCTGGAGTTAGCTTCCAAGAGATTCAGAGAAAAGAAAAACAGTTCTTTTTCACTCTACCTCTTTGAAGGAGAGCACACAATTACCATTGTTTCTCTTGTTTTATTGATAATTACTCTGTAGTTCTGAAAACACTATTAAAACCAGTAGATATCAGTTAAACTGTCCCCAAACTCTAAGCTACTAGACTTAGGTATGTTATTTCATAGCCCCATTCACCAAAGTCCAATTTAGTAGACTAATTTATTTTAGAGACCCATTCTATATGAGAATTTAAAGCCAGATTCTAATTATCTAGCTATATATAACTAGCCACAGACTAATGGAAATCTACTGAGGGTTGGCTGAAGGAAAATTTTATAAGTACATAGCAACCATATTAAAAAGAAATAAAAAGGAGCCCACGAGGTGGCTCAGTGTATGAGGATGCTTGCTGCCAGCCTATTAATCCAACTACACCCTTAAAATATTTAGACTCTCTCATATGGTCTAGAACAACTTAAAAAAAAAATCCCATGAACAAAATTTAGTCCTCACTTATTTTTGTCATTAAATCTTTATTGGAATATAGCTGTGCTCATTCTTTTATGTTCTCCATGTGATTTCATTTGCTCTTGTTGCAAATACTGCATAGTACTCTATGGAGAACATATGGAGTAAGAGGCTACAGTCACCAGCTGCCTCTATCCAAGGTACTGAGCCCTGAGTTAGCCAAGTACTGCTGTCTGTCTATGAAGGATTTTAAGTGTAATCCTCCTACCATTAGAGGAGGATCATAAGGATTCATGATTCAAGAGGAGCCATGATTTTGAAGGCATCAAGGATTTGTAGAGAACTAATGGGTTACATCAGCATTGGGAGAGGAATGTCCCTATATATATATATAATTTTCCCCCAACATCTACCCCTCTCAGTCCAATAAAAGTCTCTTTTTCTTATAATAATAAATACAATACAAAACAATGAGAACAAATTAGGAAACAATTCTGAAAGCTATAAGGTATGACATACATTCCCAATGTCCAGTCCATATGTATTTGGAAACTAATAAGAATATTCTATTATCTATCTATCTCAATAAGTTTAAAGTTCTATAACTAACTCAGTTTCCATCCTAACTTGCATTACCACCTTAAAAACATCTTCTTAGACCTAGAACATCCTTTTAATTCCTAAACAACTTAAAACTTAACTGCAAGACTATAACTATTTAGGTCTCAACCACATCAGAGACCTGAGAAGGATACATATATCTGAATAAACAGGAAGTGCAGAGCCAGAAGCTTCCAAACCTAAGAAATGACAGACAACTGGCTACCTGGACAGTTCTCAATTTCTCTCTATAACATTGGGGCATCTATCTTTAGCCTTTTGGCCCAGTATATCTGACAGACATTAATTGTAAAGCAGGAATTATAAAGGACTTGCCTACCCTGTCTTGGAAGAGTTAGGCATCAACTTACCTGCTTCCAAATTTTGTCCTTTTCACACAGCATTCTGTCTGCAGTTGAAGCAATGGCTTTTTCTTGCCCAGTGGCTAGCTTGCCACTAATGCAAATGGAGATTCTTTGATGCTCATCTTCTACTTGAACTAGAATGGGGAGTGCTGTCAGGAGCTGACATGTCTCAATATAAAAAATATATTAAGTTAAGAAAACATCTTTAAATGCCATAGTCTACAGATCTCTTGAGGTTATTGAAGACCATCTATCTCCATATATTTGAATAAGCAAATGTTGCTTGTCTCTTAGCAACTTGATTTCTGATTAACTTAGAAAACATCTGTGATAAACTAAACTATTACCTAACAAAAGGACAAGTTTGAATGATATTAGTTTGTATTTCTTAATTATCCTAAACAGTTTGTGATAGTTGCTATTAAAAGGCCTAGGACTTGAAGTTGTATTTTTAAGAATTACATTGGTATAATACCTTAAAAAGAGTTAACCTTAATTTTATATCAATATACAAAGATCTATACCAATGTAGCCAAATATAACCTTAATTTTTTATCAATATACAAAGATATGAGTAGATTGAATAATCTACTTTTTTCTTTATCATTACATAGATTTAGCATGTCTATATCCCCATTTTTTTCTTTTCAAGTCTTCTACATAAGTGAGAAAAGAAAAAGAGAGAAATCACTGAGTCTAACCTCCTAAACCTTGTTTAACAAGACTATTTAACAACTTGTAACCAATCCCCCTAAATGACAACAAGGATCTAAAATCCATCAAATGACCAAAAAAAATCACACACCCCACCTTCTGAAAATGGGGCGTTGCTCTCCAAACATTGCTTCCTGCTGATTTGGGATGTAGGAAACCTGTTTGGGAGCCCAAATAAGAGTGGGAAAATGCTTAAGTATGTTAATAATAACATTTGTTGTCCAGTCTTTTTGTGCTCAGCAATTGAAGTGTCCTGAGAAGTTTGTAGTCAGAAGCTGAACATTTGGTGGGAAAGTTCAGGGCTTTACTGAAGTCCTGGCTGGAACAGTCTGTGTGGCTGAACCATCTTAGGTAGCCGTTTTGAAATTGTTCTGGTTGTAGATTTTTGAGGAAACAGCTATTGAGGCAGTCTGTGAGGCTGGACTATCTGGGCTTCTTGTCTTGTCTTCTTTGGTGTCTGGACCCTTTTCTTCAGAAGTTTCAGTTGTCCAATAGTCTCTGGACTCCTTGGTTGGATGCTTTTATTCTCCTGGAAACATAAGAAAGAACCCTGCTCTAATCAATGTCCCTATTCTTGCTCCCAGAGTGAAGCCATATGAGGGAGATTGGAAAAGAATCATGCTAAGAGCTTAATATGCTTTTTGACATGTGGGTGATACAGGGACTGGTACCCGAGTTGTTCCTGGTGGGAGCACGGCTCATTAGAGGGTGGATGCTTAGAGTAAGGAGGGATTGCCAGTGTTTGAGATGTGGATCTGGTGTAGCAACCACTCGCCTGCTCCCACTCTTTCTGGACTTCCCCTCATTCATCACTTTTTTACAGCTTTATTGATGCAGAACTCAGACATCATAAAATTCACCCCTCTGAAAGTGTACAAGATTCTGAAGAGCATGGTGTACTCACAGTTTAGCAAACATCACCACTCTGCAATGGTGAAACATCCTCATCTTTCCCTAAAATGATTCCGTATCCATTGGTCCCTCCCCTCCCCTCCCAGTAGCCGCTCCTCTACCTTCTACCTCTGTGTTTACACCTCACAGAAATGGGGTTATGTGATACACTGCCTTTGTTTGGCCTGGCTTCTTTACTGTAGCATGTTGTTTTAGTGCTCATCCACATTATAGCATGAATCAATGATTAGTTACTTTTTATGGTGAAATAGCTGAACCTCCCATTGTGTTTATTATAATGCCATACGGACATAATCCAGTTGAGGTGCTTTTGAAATGTGTGTTATAATTTTTTGTTTTGAGCATCTATTTTCAGTTCTCTTTGGGGTCTACCTGAGAGGAGTATTGCTGGGGTCAGTGTAACAGTCAAACATCACTCAATGTTCCTCCTTTTAGGAGAAGTCAAGCTGTTTCCAGAGTAGTTGTATTGTTGTTATATGTGCCACCACCCATGCAAATGTCGCTTCTGAGATTATAGTCACTTTGTGTCTTTGTCAACACTTGTTATTTTGTCTACCTTTAATGAGTCTGTTCTAGTGGGTATGTATGAAGAAGTACCTGATTATAATTTTGACTTGTATTAGTTGTATTTAAATGTCAGAGTTGAACATCTGTCCATGTACTTACTATCCAGCTGTAGATCTCTGGTTCTAGAAGTAGTTATTTAAACCCTTTGTCTATGTTCATTCAATTATCTGGATATTATCACATGGATTGATTGTGAATGATGAGAAGGTCAGAGGAAGACAAACAGAATTCTGGCACTGAGAATCACATCATGTTTGGTCATAAGACAATAACACTTGCTGCAAGATTGCAGCTAGGTCTAAAAACCTCAAAAAAGAAAGAGTCAGAATTTGAGCAGACAACACAGGGTTTTTTTTTTTTGGTTTATTTGTTTGTTTTTGGTAGGATGGCCATTTTTTAAAATAATTTATTTTTTATTTCTTCAAGTTACATCTCAATCACAATCCCCTCCCTACTCCCCCTTCCAGTCCCACCCTCCTACCCTCTTCCCTCTCAACCCCCCATCCTCTTCCCCTTTTTTTTTAAGTTTAAGGTATATCTTTTTTTCCCCATCAGCTCCCACTTTCAGTCCAACAGATGGTTATTTCTCTTATAACGATAAATACAATACAAAACAACAGAAATAAATAGATAGGCCACAGTATTTGTTTGGTTTTTATTTTGGTTCTTTGAGACAGGGTTTCTCTGTGTAACAGAGCCCTGACTGTCCTGGACTAACTTTGTAGACCAGGCTGGCCTTGAACTCAGAGAAATGCCCCTGCTTCTGCCTCCTGAGGGCTGAGATTAAAGGCATGCGCCACCATGCCTGCTGTCAACACAGGAATTTTTATGGCAGCAGTATCATGACACTTGAATTTTCTACTTTCCTCTCTCACTTTCCCTAAAAATACTAATTAACCATTTGAAGAAGGTGGTAGAGGAAAGTAGTCCAAAACATTCGTGGACACAGAGACTTAAGATTTCATTTAGACGTGATTGAACTATTTAGTAAATCAAAGATGAAGCTATTCGTTAATACCTGGCCATAACTAAAAGCAAAACAAACAAACAAGCAAAGAAAAAGCCCAGGGATTGGGGCTGGGGAGATGCCTGCCTAGTGTGGAAGCGTGAGAACCTGAGCTTCAATCCCCACACCTGAATAAAAGGCCAGACAAGGTGCTGTTTGCCTGTAATCCTAACACTGGTGAGGTGGAGAGGAGCCCCGAGGCTTGGCAGCCTGCTAGTCTTGCCAAGCGGGCTCTTGGGAGCTCCATGTTCATCAAGAGAGTCTCTCTTTAAAAAAAAAATAATAAGGTACAGAGTGGTAGAGTAAGGCAGGCAGCACTGATTTCTGGACTCCACATGTACATGTGTACCCTTGCCTTGCACACACACCTGGGATATGCCTGACATTTCATCCAGGAATGGAAAAACTGGATAAGTGCTATGGACTCATAGGCCTTTGTGTAAAAATCAGCCTTAAACTAGTTCATAATGTCACTCTTATCAAAAGTAGTTTGGCCAAGTACAGTACCTAGTCAGCACACAAGACACACCTCTGTGTGTGGGGTGTGTGTGTGTGGGTGTGTATGTGTGTGTGGGTGTGTATGTATATGAGTGTATGCTTGACATCAAGAAAGGTAGGAGTGTGTGTGCATGCCTATGTATGTGACTGTGTGTGTGAGTGTGCTTGACATCAAGGAAGGTATGTGTGTGTGTGTGTGTGTGGGTGTGTATGTGTGTGAATGAGGAGTGTGTGTGCATGTGTATGTTCATGTGCATGTTTGTGGGTGTGTGTGTGTTTGTGCATATGCATGTGTGCATGTGTGTGTGCACTTGACATCAAGGAAGGTGAGGGCCACCCCTCAAGGCTAATGGAGACTATAGGCTTATTGAGAGCTTGGTATGGCTGTCTGAAACTTCAGGAAGGACAATGCAATCACACGTCTTGGTTTGGTGTTGGGTTTCAGTGCTGGTAGGGAAGTTCACTAATAAGAGACTTGAGAAAAAAGAGGAACTATGTGGATAGTTATGGAGTTTAAAAAAAAAAACCCACAAAGCATATTGCAAGAAGCCCACTAGGGACACGGATAAGTAGAAGCAAGGAAAAGTTAAGGTTGTGGGGTGTAGTAGGGCTGAGGGGATTACAAGAGCAGAGGCTGAGACGAGGAGGAGCAGGCAAGAAGCAGAAACAA
The DNA here is from genome assembly GCA_907164525.1 of Lophiomys imhausi. NCBI lineage: Eukaryota > Metazoa > Chordata > Mammalia > Rodentia > Muridae > Lophiomys > Lophiomys imhausi. The sequence goes on along the minus strand of CAJQZJ010033237.1, from coordinate 905,558 downwards.
TAGAGCTATTGACCGGACCACTTTGTCCTGATGTGTCTGTTGTAAATTTGATGTATTGGTGCCTTCAGTTTGGCTCTGAAAATAACAGTCCTATTATTCAGTTTGAAAACCCCAAAACCATGATAGGAAGAAGTTGGAATTTCTATGATCTGTATCTCTCTCTCTCTCTCTCTCTCTCTCTCTCTCTCTCTCTCTCTCTCT
>CAJQZJ010033237.1:881165-898040 GCA_907164525.1 Lophiomys imhausi | reverse complement strand
TAGGACACTGAGCCTGGAGCACATCAAAGTTGATAGTCAAGACCTACGGCGCTAGGACACTGAGCCTCGCTAAACTTGGTAAGGTTGACAGGTACCTACAAAGATAAGCATTCATTTTTGTCATGTGACTCAGAAAAGCTACACATGGATTTCTATTAAACCAGGGCAATGGAATTAATGGACACACACGTGCTAATGTCAATAGCAGTGTTATTCCTAGCAGCCAGGAACTGGAAACACACATCTACCTCCAGGTGACCAGGTTTTTATTTAGGTAAAAGCCATAAATAAATCTATGCCAAAGTAAGAAAAATATTTTTAAAATAATACAGTCTTAACAATACTGCAGTATTGTTATTTATTGTTTCCTTAAGCCTTTAACATTATTACATAAGTACTTATGAATGAAATTAATGTTATAAAATACATTTGAATATCAATAAATCAAACAGAAATTATTCAAAGAGTCTTATATGTGGAAAGTGGTTTCATAACCATTGCTATGTGCCCTTAATTTTATTTTTAAAAATGTCTTCTATTTCCATAGGCATTTTATTTTATTTTATGAGACAGTGTCTTTCTGTGTAGCCCTAACTGGCCTGGAACTTGCAGAGATCCACCTATGTCTGACTCTGGAGTGTTGGGATTAAAAGTGTACACCTTCATGCCCTGCTTCTGTAAGCATTTTAATGGGAATGGGAGAGAAGTATATCTAGCTGCCACAAGCCCTGAGAGTGGTCCGTCAAGGCACTTGGAAACATATTTGTTTTTCAGGATTTCTAATGCCACAAGGCACAGACATTGACTTTATAAAATCCTACCCAGATATTTCAAGCACTTAGAAAGGCCCTATGGCCTGCGGTCTCAAGAAATGGAAATAAAAAGCATGTTTAAGGCTGTCATAGCCAATAAGGTAATATGAATGCTAAAGTGAAGCTCAAGAAGAGACATTAACTGTGTATTTTTCAGAATGATATGAGTTATTTACAGTACAATATGATAAAGCAACATTCCATGTAGTGACTTATGGTATGCTACTCAAATTACTCCAGTCATAACTTTTTCCAGGAAAAGAATGTTTATAAAAATTTAAAGTCAGTAGAGAGATATTTATCATCTTGTCTTTTTTATGGCAACACCATGAAAAGTTCAGAAGGCATGAGATCGCTCTGAAATGCTTTAGTTGTTGGGCACTTCGTAATGTCCAGATCCAACTACAACTACTTGTGTATCTATTTTTTAATAAGAAAGTGAGATGGTGAAGACTTCACTGTGGGCCAGACTGCGGGGGGTTAGCTGCTAGTTTTTTCTTTTTCCTTTATTTTTTATTTCTTCATGTTACATCTCAATCGCAGTCCCCTCCCTATTCCCCCCTCCAGTCCCACCCTCCCACCCTCAACCCCTCATCCTCTTCCCTTTTTTTTTTTCTTTTAAGTTTAAGGTATATCTTATTTCCCCCTACAGTTTCCCCTTTCAGTCCAACAAATGGCTCTTTCTCTTATAATAACAAATACAATACAGTACAACAGAGGTAATTAGGCCACAGTTATGAGGGTTATATGGCTTAACGTACATTCCCAATGACCAGTCCATATGTATTTGGTACCTGACTTTAACATTCTACTATCTAAACATCTCCATGAGTTTAAAGGTCTGTATCTGACTCAACATTCATACTAACTTGCAACACAATTTTAAAAGTATCTTCTTAGATATATAACACTCTCTTGACTCCTAAACAACTCAAAATTAAATTATGAGACTCTAGCTATCTGTTCTTCAACCACCTCAGAGACCTGAGAGGGATAAATATATCTGATTTTATAGGAAGTAGAGGGCCTACAGCTTCCCAAACTAAGAAATGACATAACTGTGGCTGCCTGGACAGTTCCCATTTTCTCTCCATACATTACAGCATCAATCTTCAGTCGTTTGGCCCCGTTTCTCTGACAGACATTGATTGTAGAGCAGGGGTTATGAAGGACTTACCTAGCCTGTCTTGGCAGAGCTAGGCTGTCGACTTACCTGCTTCCAGGTTTTGTCCTTTTTGGACAGCATTCTGTCTACAGTTGGGGCAAGGGGCTTTTCCTACCAAGAGATAGGCTTGCGACTAATTCAATCATCTCCCACTGGAGATTCTTCGATGCTCATCTTCTACTTGGAGGAGAATAGGGGGTGCTGTCAGGAGTTGATATGTCTTGATATAAAGACATATCTTTTTTTTTATAGCTGCTAGTTTTAACTGAGTGCTTGCTGCAAGCACTCAGCGGATTATTTGAGCTGTTAAATTTAAATTCTCAGATTATTCATATGTAAAATAGAGGTGATAATAGATAGTGCTCTCTTCCTAGGGCTATTATGAGAATCAAATGTATTAATATATGCAAAGTACTTAGAAGAATGACTAGCACATTAATACACTTTGAAAAAAATATTAACTTGAAAATAATAAGTGCACACTCAGGCCTTTTTATAAAGTTCTGTGGGTACTCACAGTGGGGAGCAACTTCTAAAATAGTCCCAGTGATCCTGGCTCTTTGTTTTCATATCCTTATATAATTTTGATTCCTTTAAATGTGACTTGGGCCAAGAGACTTGCTCATAATTAATAACCTGAAAGGGGTGAGAAGAGACCATTTCCCAGGTTAGGTTATGAAAGAGGATGATTTAAGGAACTCTTGTGGACTCTCTTTACTTTTTCACTCTGATAAAGCAAACTGCCAAATTGTGAGCTGTTTTACCAGGGGAGGGGGCACATGCAAAGCATTGTGGGTATAGTTGAGCTAATAGCCATGAGAAAGCAGGAACACTGCAAGCCAACATCCTGCAAAGAACTGAACTCTGCCAAGAATCACGAGAATGAAACTGGTTCAGGCTTTCTTCTTTGTGCCCTCAAAAGAAGGAAGGCCCTCTGATACCTCAATTGGATGTCCTGAGACCCTAAATCGGACGATCTAGCTAGATCTGGACTCCTGATTAACAAAAACTATAATATAGAGTTTAAGTCATTAATTTTTGAGTAATATTTATGCAGTAAGTACTATACATGGAATGTATATTTTGGTATCATATGTGGGTACTTTTGTGCTAAAAATATTGGAGCTGTATTAAACCTAAAAATTGTGCTGAGAATACCAAACCCATGGCTGTCCAATTAAAGCAAGCTTTATTTAATACTAGCCAAGAAGATGGACACTGGCCAGGTCAACATCCGGGACTCCCAGAGAATGGTGCTGGATTATGTTAGTGAAGTGCTCATAAAGGCAGAACCTCAAGGCTATCGTATTTCCCGCTGTTGTTCAGTGAGGGACAAGCATACATCCTGACATACCTCCTGCCTGTGTGTGATCAAACACATCCTGTGCAGCTGGGACAACCAACCTTGTTTATTGAAGTGAAAGTACATGATTTGTTATCTCACACGAACAACAATGCCCCGCATTCGAGGATGTTATCTGTCCTTGGACATTTCTCTCCTCTCTGCCCAGAGGCAGTTTGTTGCCCTGTTTCCCACTCTCTTGGGACAAATACCTCTTCTCCCTCTCCCTTGTTTCCTTTCCCTTCTCTCTCATCCTCTGTGTCCTGTCTTTGTCTATAATTCTCTGTCCTTTGAACCTCTGGGGAAAATAAATTTCCTTTGTGCTGAGAACTTGGTCTTGGGATGTCTTGAGCCAACTCTGAGGTTCCCTATAGATCATAATTTGATTTCTAAATGTCAAACTAGCCAGAACAATAGCAAGGCAGATGGGTACTTCGATGATAATTCTACCTATTTTCAGTAGCATCAGCTTTCAGAGATAATTTCATATTTTACTATGGTTAGTATATTTCTTCAGTTCAGATGAGTAAAAAAATGCCTTCTGTCATTCTTTCACTGAAATTATTAAACCACTCTTCCATGAACCTGGCATTATAAAACTACTGTTACAGATAAAAAGGCTGGGACAAAAGGTTCCATTAATTTTGGAAAGTTAAACCAAGATTCCATAGCTCAAATGTAATGGTATTATACAGTCATTAAATCAGAATCATACAGTTTTAGAAGGCAATCAAACACTTAAGTTTTGAACTGAAAAAATTTCATTTCAGCTAAATTTGTAAATATGAGTAATTGTTAGTGTTCTAGCATTTCTAAGGGGTACCCAGCAAAACTGTCACCTCTCTGTGAACAAAAGTTAAGTGTTGACCCTGCGCCAGTGAAACAGATATTACTCACTCATGAAAAGCCCTTTAAAGAAAAAAAAAGTGTTTCCATGGGAACCAGCAGGAACTGATTCATCAGGAACAGTGAATTTTTTTTCAGATAACATCTCCAAAATTAAAATGGAAAACTGACAAAATAATACGAAAATGAAATTTTAGCCCCTCCAATTAAAATTTCCTTCTTCTCTAATATAACCACTCTTTACTCCAGTGAAAAGCATTGAGTAGCAGGGTCACCATTCTGGTAGGAGCGAAGAGGTGTTTTGTTTTTGATAAAAGTCACATGTAGCTTCAGAGGGCCTCAAACTCTCTCTGCATCAAAGATGACCTCGAGTTTCTGATCTTCCTACTTCAACCTCCCTGTGCTGGGGTCGCAGGGGTGCATAACTACTCCTGGCTTATAAGGTATTGCGTTTCTAATCAGGGCCTCGTGCATGGCACACATACTGGGCAAGTTTTCTCCTGACTAACCTACATTCCCAGTCAGGAGGGAAGAAGTCCTAAAGAGAGATTCCTGAGTCTTTCCCCTCGTCTATCAGACAACCCTAAGGAACTGGAATTTTCCCAGGAGTCTCATGGTTGGGAAGGGAAAGGCTGGAGTTCTGGTACCAGCCAGAGGGGAAGGATATTTTTTGTGACTGATGATACACAGCGCAGGCCACACTGAAGCTGAGACGATGGTGAGTCATTGACGGGGGCATCGACGGGCAGGACCACACCTTGGCCAGGCCTGCTTCTCTACGCACTTCTGTTTAAGCCTGTATCTCATGTCAGGACTCTGAGCCAGTCGCCTCTTTGTTTTCTTCCCATGTGGCCACACTGAGTACATCTCCCTCTGCTTTTCTCTGTTACTTGTTATTCTCTGATTGACCTATTGAGGACACGTGGCCAAACCTCGTTTGTTAGGGCTGCGGCCTCTGGTTCTAATATCTTCCAGATAACAGCAGGTGACACATACACATGTGTAATTCCATAAGGGCATAGTCAAATCATATCAGAAATCTGGAAGTACAGAGAGAGATTGGGTAACATACAAATTAATGAGCCCAGAGTTACCTCCTACCATCTGTTGTAGGTACTGTGAAGGCAATGAATAGAGGCCAAGCTTAGTCTGTTTCCTATGGAGAGCAGAGCCATTGTGTTCCAAGCCTTTCTCCTCTCTGAGCTCTACCTGAGTCCCCTACACTTTCAATCTCCTTGCTTTTGCTCATGTTCTTAACAAGAGAAGCCATTTCCTGTGGTATCTGCAGTTGTGAATGGTATTGACAGCCTACACCCAGCAGGCTTTTCTTTGTCTGCCTAATACGGGTCCTGGCCTCCTGTCTTGATCTTGATTTCAAAGCTCTCTGCATTTTGCCAGACTCTTCAGCTACTTCCCTGTGAGGAGATGAGCAGTGTACAAGGCTCCCATTAGTGCTTGTCCCCCACCCCCAACCCCCAGTTCTTTCTGCAGCACCACAGTAATGCAGGTTTAGATGAATCTGTGAGTGTGCTAAGAAAGCTGTTAGTCATACTTGTATGTGTGATTCGTTCTTTCAATACCCTATCAATATTATGCTCATCGCTCCCAATATAGTCAGATTTACTATCTGCATATGAGCTGGGACAATGGAAGAAGCGGTATGCTGAGTACTTTCCAATTTTTGGGAATAGTACCTTCAAATTTTGGGGAGAAACAGAAGTATTGAGGACAGGGAGATGTAGGGAAGGCATGGCTAAGGCCTCTTAGGCAGACCCGTGAAAATCTATCAAAGACCATCGTGACAGCATTTGTTCGGTAAAACCACAAATCCTTCTCACTTCAAAACCCTTGCACAGTGTGATGGACATCAAATTTCCCATCCACCTCATAATCTCAAACTCAGAAGAAGATGCCAAGGTCAAGTCATTGGTGGAGGAAAACAGAGGAGGAGACACTGAGCCAGTAAGAGGAACAGCAAGGCAGAGCGCCCCTGTGCTGGAGTTTTCTTCCTTTGAAATTCCTCCACAGCCGTCCTGTATCTTTGATCAGTGCCTAAAACGTTAGGTTTTTTTAATCTGATGGTAGGAAACATACTTACTTGGTAATATTCAATCCCCAGAAGGTAAAGCTTGACACTTATATTTTCAGCTACTTTGAAGGTGATTTGGAATAATGAACTATAAAATGATTCCTCAAAGTATAATTTTTGGATGGTTTGGAATAAAATAGAACATACTGTAGGGTTTTTTTTTTTTTTTTTGGTTTGTTTGTTTTGTTCTTTTTTTCCAGTGAGAATACTTTAGTTGGTTCAAAAGCTGTTTCTTAGTAAGCTACTTAGGATAGCAACAAAGATTTCTGCAAGGCTTAGGGGCAGGCAGAACTTCCCAGCACAGAATAAGAAGACTAGTGTCTGAAGGTGAAACAAAACCGAGAAGAGATGAGTGAAACATAGTGTCAGAGAGGATGAACTGGGGCTCATGCACATTGTCTTGGGATTGCCTACTCTGCAGCCTTTGTTATTTATCCCTTGAAATTTTACTTAGACTATTCGCTATGTGCAAAATTCAACATAACACCATCTACTCTGAACTTGAACTAAATAAATGCTCAGAAACAATACAAGTCTTATAGATATTTTCGTGTTCTGTAAACAAATGATTTGATGATGTGCTTTTGAACATTTACTTACTTGAAGCTTATGTGTGCAAAAGTGGGGGCCACGTGTGAAAGCTTGGCCCATTCCTAGGCCAGTGAACTTTGAAACATCCTTTATTTAGTCATGTAGGAGTCTAAGATGCTAACAATCAGTAAGGGTGAGATATTTGAAAGACCCTGGTATTTAGTAAGCCAGGGTCACGTGGTCACCACTACCTGGCAAGCCCATCTTTCACATTAAGCTTTTTAAGTCACTCAGGCCTGTGTCACAAGGCCTGTCTGAAGTGGGGCAAGAGCAGACACACACTGTTTGCACAGCCTGTGTCTTGCTGAGCACCACCGGGACCACACAGCACTTGAGATCCTCTTTCCTGCCTCTGGTTCCGGTTTGGCTTGCCTTGCAGTTGACCCCACCTGAGAGGAATCCAACAGTGCCTGGCCAAGTCCCTCTTGCCGTCACTTGTCGATTTCACAACAGAAATAAATTCCCTTTTATAATCCAATGAGTATTACTTGTTATAACTGAGTTATGACTAATGCAAAAGAGAGACAGAATGTCAGACCTTTGTCTTCCTTTAAGTATGCCATGGATATGATATAGATATATCTTTCTAGGCCTCAACTCTCATCTGTGAAATAAAATACAAAGAAATTTTACCCTTAGCAATGAGTACATTCCTTGTGGCATCTGAAATATCTAATTGTCTTTGTAATTTTCCCAATTTTTGATTTTTGAACTATGCTTTGTAGCGCATCTGTCTTGACATTTTTGTAATGCAAAGTGTTAGTAAACAAAAGAATGAAGAAGACACTAGAAAGATTTGGTTCCCCGGCTCCTTTTATTCTGTGATGAGCACACTAAAGTCAGTTTCTCCAGTCAGGCCAACCTAGAGCCCATGGGCCACACTAGTCCTAGGATATCAGTGAATTTGTACACCAGAGCACCATGTCACACTGTCAAAAGGTTGAACACTCCAGCCTAAATGAAATTACAGACTTTTAACCTTTCAAATATGAGAAATTAGACAGACATGGGATGGAGAAATTAGACAGCTTTCCATTTTGTGTTTCAGAGCTAAAATCTTAATATCTTCAGTCTCCAGCCTATGAGAATGGTGTGAAGGGTTGAGGCAAAGACTGAAATAGACTAAGCTACATAGAGGCAAGGCTGTTGGATTAGGGGATTATTTCATTTGTATGTATTTTTGACTCTTAGTTCGGTTTCCTTTGAAAATTACATTCTGTGAAAAAACTCCATGTCTGGACTTATGTGCCTGCAGTGTGTGCTGTATGAAGATTAGGATCAGGCAACACATAGAATAATGGACAAGAAAGCATGAACCTTGGGCCAAACTGTTGATCAACTCGGATCAGTCTTTCCTTATCTGAATTCCTTAACTTAAGGAATTCACTTAGGTGATTTTACTGTTTGTCCTACATCTCAGAGTCCTTGGTCCTGTCTTGTTTCCGTCATGCACTTGAGGCTGTTTCAGTTTCTAATGAGAAGAGTAAATAAAGATGGAAACATTTCTTGAGACAGGGTGAGCCTAAGAGCAAAGCTTGTTGGAAGTTACCCACTTTTGAGCCCAGGAGTAGGCTGGCCCTCCTTACACTCTTGTAAACAAAGGTTCAGTGAAGAGCCTTATCTTGAACCAACAGTGCTAACAGGGTGCTTACCTGCTGTTGGAATGTAAAGAAGTCCTCCTGCTTGATTAGTGAGCTGCCCTGCTGTGTAGTCACGTGATAAAGACATGCGGCCACATAATGTTATCCAACTGTCTCCATGACAAAGAGGAGGCTCACTTTCCACAGTGACCTGGAACCAACACCCATTGACAAATAGGAATATATTTAAAAATTAGTGCTGAACACTGGCCAAGATGCGATGGTCAAGCCTCAAGATTCACAGGGTAGCTTGTTATGTTTTGTCCTTCAAACAGTTAGAAAAATGATTTTGAAATATGATTCACAACTTCATCTTGCCCAAGACCATTTTGTTCTTGTTTTAATCATCGGTTCTTGGAACAGACACTGTTTTCTCCCAGAGGCATAAATACAAAGGGTGTAAGAGTAAAATCACATTAAATGATAATTAAAATTTTCAAAGCTTCTCAAGCAATAGCACTGTCATCATGAATAGTTGTCATGGTGTTTTCTTCAGAGTGAGAAAGGACATGGAGGAGAAAGGCTAGAGAACCCATGACTGCTTATTTCTGCTGGGGACAATCTGATCGGAACATCAAAGACAAAAGGACATTTTAGATATGCAAGAAGAGCAAGATGTGGAAGAGCGGCAAGTGCTCTTAGCCTCTGAGCCACTTCTTCAGCCATTCCTAAGCAACCAGCCAGAGGGCAGGCTTCAGCAAGCCAAGAGGTAGCTGGGAAATGGACGGGCAAAGCTGTATCTATTAGTCACTGCTGCTGGGGCTCAGGAGGATAAAATGCTGTTCTGATCCTGCCTCTGTCTCCTTTACATAGACTGGTATTATGCTGACAGTGACATAGATAGTTTATTTTTGGAACAGATCAAGAAAACAATACTGTGCTACAAAATTAACAGATGAAAAAAGAAAATCCATCACTATACTTCATACAGTGTGCTATTTGTCCCCTACTTCTGGTTTGAGTGGAATGCCAGCTCAGATCCTTTTCGGTGGTGAGAGCTGATCACCTCGTGGTATTTTTGCATAGTGTAAAACACAGTCACTTTGGGGAGATTGTCATCATCTCCTCCAGATTGCCATGAACAATGAAGTTAGTGAGGCCAGCACGCATTTCAAGAACCTGAGCTCTGTGTCACACCTCACTTTATCATGGCAGACCCTGCATTGAGAAACTGATCTGAGATTTCAAAGAACTGCTGGAGGCTGTTCCACGGTTGGGTCAACAGAAGGGTCAGCCCTGTGAGTCACACCCTGAAGCCACCCTAGAAACATCTCACTGGTATTTGATTTTTCCAGAAGATTCTGGGCAAAAGAAATTCAGGAGAATTGATTAAAGTCCCAGTGGAAGAAATTTGCTAAGATAGAGCTACACCAAAGATATCGAAGTTTCTCACCAGCCCACCTCCCTTTTCTGGACATGGTCATGCTTATGTAAGTCAGGCTGGCCTAGAAGTTTTGGTCCTCTGGCCTCTGCCTTCAACAGACTGGGATTACAGGCATGCAGCAGCATGCCTGGCTGTAAAATTGCTTTCTGACTACGATATGGAGCTCTTCTAGACATTCTTCATTTTCTCCAATCTCCTGAGCATAGATACCATCTTACTATTTAAGCTTGACAGGTGGATGGGTTTAAATGACTCACAGATCTCACAGAAACAAAGCAAAAATGGTAAGGCAAAAACTTTCTGCTACCTAGGGAAAATATCTTCCTTCTTCCTGGTAGAAAATGGAGGCAATCTTTTTTTCTTTGTAGGCGCTGTAGACTCATTACTTGTTCCCTCTATACTATGTCATTATTTTTCTCTCAAACTGCCAGGAGCACAAATCACCCTTTAGAAACTGTGGTCCATTAATTCTCACTCTGCTGTTGCTTTAAGTTCTCTCTATTGCCTAAGGAAACTCTGAATTCACTGGTCATGTTTGAGACTTTTAGTCAAAATAATAAAGTAAGATTGGAAGTAAACATGACTAAGTGGTAGCATTTGTTGAATCTGGTGATTTTTTAAAATGGGAATTTGTTATTTTAATTGTCTATGTCTTGTACCAATACTCTTACCTTCAGAAGGCGCACGCGTGTACACAGAGTTGTTAAAGGCTTAGTCGAGGTAGAGACCATAAACATAAAAGAGGCTGCCTCTGTGTCGGCAGCATAGAGTCACTAATTTCTACACCAAATATGAAGTAAATTTTGGGTCTAGCTGGCTGAGCTTTAAGAAAAAAGGAAAAGTAAATTATAGAGAAAGTTCTGTTTACAATTGAGAAGGGGATTTCCTAAGACCACTGCAGTAACTGTGAAATGATTTATTCAAAGGTGACCCCAAAAGCTGGCTGGAAGTGATCATTTGGAATTTTTTAGAACCTTTTCAGTAATTTTACTAAAAACATGATTAACTATTATGAAAACATAAAGGGTGTCAAGTTCATTCATCTGTTGGGTTCTCAAGTATCTGTGGAGAGCTCGTGCGCAAGACAGCATCAAGGCGAAGATAGGTTGATTTTTATTTTCTACTGTATTCTTTCTAACAACAAAATTACAGTGGCTACAGAATACCCACCCCTTTCAGATCCATCCCTTTCCTGGTGGCCTTTTAGATCTTCATTCCTTCTTTCTAGTTTTCTTGAATTGAGGCAACTGCCCTCTCCCTCCTTCCAACATCACCCTCATGCCTGAGATTCCCCCTTGGAACCTTAATCCATATCTGTCTTTAATCTGTGCTCCCCTGCGAGCTCACCCCCATACCATTTTAGATGTATTTCCCCTTTAATGTTGCCAAAGCAAGCAAAACAATCAGAATAAACCACTTTCTTGATCTCAAACACCATTCCATGATGGCAATCTTGACTCTTATCATTACAAACTCAGCAGATATGAATTAAGAAAACTAAAAGGAAGGTAAATTGCTACCCTCTGTTTCTAGTTCCTTTCCTGTCTTCCCTCCACCCTGGTCCATTGGGCTCTGCTACCTCCCTGGCTTGTGTCACCACTGACCTTAACATGCCATCAGTCCTCTATGGGATGCAAACAGCCCTTCAGAAATGAGCAAAAAACAGCTCATCTTTAATATTTATGCATCTCAAGACTTGGACAAATTTTAGGAAAATATAATTTTTCTGTTTTTTTGTAAAGAAGCTCTTTTATTCTGTAATTTTATTTTTTAGATGGTTGAAATTTTTAATAGACTGAACTGAACTTTTTCTCTCTAAAACTAATATTCTCCTTCTCACGGGTAGGCAAGCTGAAGATTCTGCAGTAAAGAACAGGCTGAGTACATCTCACACTGGTAGGAAGCAATTTTAAGAGAACAAAGCCCCATTCCCAGAAGGTGGGGTGGGTGATTTTTTGGGTCATTTGATGGATTATAGATGTTTGTTGTCATTTAGGGGGATTGATTACAAGTTGTTAAATTGTCTTGTTAAATAAGGTTTAGGAGGCTAGACTCAGTATTTTCTCTCTTTTTCTTTTCTCTATCCTTCTTTCTCTCTTATGTAGGGGGAAAAGACTTGAAAAGTAAAAAACGGATATAGACATGATATAGGAATGATAAAAAGGGGGTAGATTATTCAATCTACTCTTATATCTTTGTATATTGATACAAAATTAAGGTTAACTCTTTTTAAGGTATTGTACCTATGTAGTGCTTAAAAATGCAATGTGAAGTTCTAGGTCTTTTGATAGCAACTATCACAAACTGTTTAGGATAATTAAGAAATGCAAACTAATAGTCATTCAAACTTGTCCTTTTGTTAGGTACTAGTTTAGTTTATCACAGATGTTTTCTAAGTTATTCAGAAATCAAATTGCTAAGAGACAAGCAACATTTGCTTATTCAAATATATGGAGATAGATGGTCTTCAAAAACCTCAAGAGATCTGTAGAATATAGTATTTAAAGATATTCTCTTAACTTAAGATTTTTTTGATATTGAGACATGTCAGCTACTGACAGCACCCCCCATTCTACTTCAAGTAGATGATGAGCATCGAAGAATCTCCATTTGGAGATGGCTGCATTAGTGGCAAGCTAGCCACTGGGCAAGAAAAAGCCATTGCTTCAACTGTAGATAGAATGCTGCCTGAAAAGGGCAAAACTTAGAGGCAGGTTAAGTTGAGAGCCCAGCTCTGCCAAGACAGAGTAGGCAAGTTCTTCGTAATCCCTGCTTTAAAATTAATGGTTCTCAGAGATACTGGGCCAAAAGGCTGAAGATGCTCCAATGTTATAGAGAGAAATTGGGGACTGCCCAGGCAGCCAGTTGTCTGTCATTTCTTAGTTTTGGAAGCTGCTGGCTCTGCACTTCTGTTTAGTTTATTCAGATATATTTATCCTTCTCAAGTCTCTGATGTGGTTGAATACTATATAATTATAGTCTCACAGTTAAGTTTCAAGTTGTTTAGGAATCAAAAGGATGTTTTAGGTCTAAGAAGATATTTTTAAGTTGGTAATGCAAGTTATGATGGAAATTGAGTTAGGTATAGAACTATAAAATAAAAATAAATATAATTAAAAATAACGAGCTTGGCCTCTTCTATACTCTTTGTTTTCCAAGACTCTTCAACTCTTTCTGGGCTTTCTCAGTCCCATCTAGGGTTAGTATGCCAAAAAGCCAACAAGCAACCAACCAAATGGGCATTTTTAGGAGGCAGCATGGGGCAGAATTCAATATGGGTTTGACTACAAGAACTGAAGCAAGACTGAAAAGGACAATGCAGAAAGACACAGTGGTGGTTTGTAATTAAGCAATGAAGAGGACAAATCAGTAAATGTTTAAGAAAACACTTGACTTGGGGAAGGATTCTCTTTTTCTAGTGCTTACACGTTGAAAATCCTCCCAGTATTTTCAATATTCAAAACAGACACACCATCAAGAGATATTAAAGAAAGGTGTGGCTGCAGACGTCTCGCGACACCGCATGCTCTCCAGAAAGTGTGAGGCAGGGTTAGCTCCCCAGTCTCTGTGAAGATAATTAGGTATTTTAGATGGTGTAGATGCAAGGCTCAACATCCCAGGCTCCAAGAACTACAGAATTCCACTATTGCACTTCAAAGCACCTCTGCTGTGCTGCTGAGGGTGTCCACATCATCACCAAAGCCATTTTAGAAGCACGTTGTCTGGTAAACAGAATTCTTAAGCTGGCACAGTTATACTCCTAAGGATGGTAATGGAGGGACCCTGCACATTCTGCCTTTGGGTAGTCAAAGTCTAATGCTCAGATTTTATATAACCTCCCACACAGAAGTTCCCAGGTGTGTGTGTGTGTGTGTGTCCATACAACTGTTCCATGCTGTCCTTAGAGGATTGGTTCCATGACCTCCCTCAAACCAGTGGGCACCTAAGTCCTTCATGTGAAATGGCAGAGTTTGCATATAACTGGTGTGTGCCTTTACTGTACTTTAGGTCATCTTTGGGTTAGCTACCTTTCCTAACGTAATATAAATACTAGCTGAATAGCTATCAAGCTGTGTTTCATAAGGAATAACAATGGAAAAGCATTTCTACTGTTTCAGTACATATGAAATAAACATAACACTCTGCACCTGTGGCTGGTTGAATCCACAAAGGCAGAATCTATGGAAAGTGGGGGCTGACCTTATTACACAGGGAAGTTTCTGAGATTTGGGGCTGCGAAGTCTGCAATCTGCAGGCAGGCTTGCTGCCTGGAATGTCTCAGGTAGGAGCTGTGTTTAGTTGTCTACAGGCAGAATTTCTTCTTTCTTGGGAAAAACTCAGTATTGCTAAAAAGTCAGTACTGATTAGATTCAATCGAGGCTCACTCTGTTAGAAACAATTTCCTTACTTAGATTCTGCTGATTGTGAAATGTTTCTTGAACTGTCAGCAGGTCTGATGACTCAAAAGACACCACGAGATTGGAAGGTAGAGGGTTGTAAAGCCCTTCCCAGCCTTAAGGATTTATACATAGTAAATGGCTTCATAGATAAATAAACAGCTCTGGAAGAGATGTTTTCCTTCAGTGGTGTAGCTGCCATAAATTGCTCGTTCCTTGTAAGTAGCCCTCATCCACATTTCAGTAAGCAATCCTGACTGATTTCACTGTTTGACCAAGCTAGATTTGACTGGAATGTCTGCTTGGGCTGCAGTTCGTGCTCAGTCTGAAGTGAGTTGCTGTTTGTTCTTCTCAGGAGAAGGTCACAGAACAGACACCTTCCCAGCAATACTCAGATTTGTGCTTAATTGAATACCCTAGTGCTATAATTGAGTGTGTTCATTTATAAAACTAGCAGTCATATTCCTCTCTCCCAAAGAGGGAAGGACTTAAATGCACAGAACATTGACAATGTTCTTGGCATTTTAGGGGCAAATCCCTGGACTTTCACAGCCTTTAGGACGCTAGGCTTGGCTCTGCTCCCCAAAAAGTCCACCAAATAGATGAGGAATGGTGAAAAGTACAAGGAAGTTTAGTAAATGTGTGAAGAGAAATAAGTTAAAAGATCCAGTGGCCCTGAGTTCATCTTAAAGGTATGGCATACTTTAGGTTTAAGTAGGACAAGAACTGGGGGAGAAGGAAGGGTCAGGCACAATGCACCATTCCTGATAGAGGTGTGGGATGATTATCATTGTCTCAGTTCTGAATCGGCGAGGTAGCCAAAGTCTTTAGAGCCGCAATCACCTTAAGGGAGCAATCTGGTGTCTACAAATGCATGCTTCTGTTCTAGGGCCCCAAAGCCCAGGCCTCGGCATCATGGACAATTGTCCTCATCTTAGAGGGTTAGGTGTCTCCTGTGAGGTTTTGTTCATCCTAGAATCCAAGGTGACCATAGAGTTAGGACAGTGATTTACCTCTGTGCCTGCAGGCAAAGTAAAGGAGACAAACAGATACAAAATAAAGGCAAAGACACCAGGCTTTCACCCTACACTGTTAACATTGGGGCCCAAGAGAGAAGCCATCCCCTTTCAGCAAGAACAGCTTCTAACTGCCCTACCAGAAGCAGGATGAGTTTTAGCAGTCCTGCATACAGCCTTGAGGTAGCACTCATGGTGGAAGAAGGATTTTTAAAAAACTATTTTCATCAAGAGTGTAGGGAGTTTAGTGCTCTGTTTTGAAAATGAGGCATAAATTTGGCAATATTTTAGGGATCAGGTGTGGTGACACATGCCTTTAATTCCAGCACTGGGGAAGCAAAAGCAGATGGTTCCCTATGAGTTTTAAACCAGCCTGGTCTACATAGTGGGGCCCCACTATTGGCTTTCCCATGTTTCTAACTTGTAAATGGTAGATTGTGGGTTTTCTCCAATTCTACATCATATGATCCAGTTTCTTATTAATCTGTCTCTGTGTAAATATATATATATATACATATAAATACATATATATGTATTTAGTTCTTACTATAGGCAATAATCTTTCTCTCTGTGTGTACACATACATATAACCCACATATATCCATATTTGGTTCTACTTCTCTTAATAACATTGGCTTACACAACTAGAGAATTGTCCTGAGTTGAGGCTTCAGTGTGCTTTTTATAAGGGATTATTTCACTACAGTTTAACTGGAGATATAGGATAGAAGGGATTCAAATAGCTGGTGAGTTTTCAGACTCACAGGTAAACATTTTCAATGGTTTTCTAGCTCTCACTCCCTTTCTTCCATTGATAGGCCCTCTATAAATGATAACCCTACACCTGGAGCTGGGGACAGTTCCCATGGAAGCTGTAGATCCTTGCATCTTCCTACTATATGATGTACTTTATCTTTGAGAACTTCCTCAGCCCAGGTACAGGGCAGAAAATACTACAGTGTTAAAACCTCAAGAGGACGTAACACTGTGGGCAATGCAGGCAACCAGGGGCTTGAAAGTTGTACCAAAATGCTCTATATTCCCCAGTGGGAAGATCCTGACCCATGCCCATCATAGTCTCTGAGTGGACACATGGAGGCATTGAGCTTCCAGCTGGGTTTCAGTCTTGCTTTGCTACAGCATTTGCTCATTATGCCTCCCTTCTTCCCTTTTGGAATGGTGATATTTATTCCTGTGCCATTGTGGGTTAGAAGTATGTAGTTTGCTGTTTGATTTCAAAGTGGGTTACAGTTATTCATATTGTACAGATACTGTCTTGAGTTTCAAAAGAGACTGGACTTTTAAACAGTCTTAAGACTGTGAAAGACTATGGGAACTTCTAAAGTTGGATTAAATGTATTCTGCATTATGATATGGCTATAAGCCTATGAGGGCCAGGGGGTGGATGTGGGGGTTTGAATCAGAATAGTCCCACAGGCTTGTGTATTTGAAGGCTTGGTCTTTAGTTTGTGGAACTGTTTGGGAAGGATTGGGAGGTGTCACCTTGTGGGAGGAGGGCTGTGATGTTTCAAATGTCCACACCAGTCTCTCTCTCTCTCTCTCTCTCTCTCTCTCTCTCTCTCTCTCTCTCTC